>JABWTJ010000363.1:340085-450449 GCA_016801875.1 Solanum sitiens | reverse complement strand
ACTCCGATCCCTTAATTCTACGGTCGGTTCGTGACACCCGATCCCTTCATACTATGTGTCGGAACGTGACACTCCGATCCCCTAATTCTACGTGTCGGTTCGTGACACCCGATCCCTTAATACTATGTGTCGGAACGTGACACTCCGATCCCCTAATTCTACGTGTCGGTTCGTGACACCCGATCCCTTAATACTATATGTCGGAACGTGACACTCCGATCCCCTAATTCTACGTGTCGGTTCGTGACACCCGATCCCCTAATTCATTCTATCAATTCATCAAGCCTTCTTTTATACCAAGGCATCATCAATCTCATTACTTTAGTTCATCAAGCCTTCTTTTATACCAAGGCATCATCAATAACAAGGTGAATTAGGGTTTCTTCAAGATTTTGGATTCAAAAGCTTCATTAAGCTTATTTTATCACAATCACATAATCACATTCATACAAGCATACAATTAAGCATATAGAAGGGTTTACAATACCACCAATACATATCATTCCCTATTAAGAGTTTACTACGAATAGTATCAAACCATAACCTACCTTCACCAAGGATTCTTGATCAAGCAAGCAATCTCTCAAAGCTTTTTGTTTCCTCTTGGTTGTCTCTCTCTATAGATCGTTTCTTTCTCTCCTTCTTCTCTCTATTTTTCTTCTTCCAAACTCTCTCTCTTTTCCCTAATTTAGCATATAATTAGGTATAAAAGATGAGGAAATTAACCCAATAGTAACTCAAGGTTATCTCCTTCACACCCCCAAGAAATTGAGTTTTTAACATTGACCCACGAAATTTATAATTATAACAAGAATAGTCCCAAAACTCCCCTTTAAAACTTACCCAGAAATTTGACCCAGACTGGGATTACGCAACCTGTGACGGTCGTCGTGCCTACGACGGTCCGTCCTGCACTTCCTTCACGACGGACAGAGAAGTGCCTCTCAGTACCCAATTCTCAAGAGTTGAAGTGTTTTGAAACGGAACCTCACAACGGTCCGTCATGTCTGTGACGGTCCGTCCTGCAGGTCCGTCACAGACTTCAGAGAGTCGATTTCAGCACTCAAATATAAGAATTCCAAGTGTTTGGAACGAGACACCCTCGACGGTCCGTCGTGCCCATGACGGTCCGTCGTTGGATACGTCGTCTCAGACAGTTTTCCAGAAATAAAATCTGCTGCTCAAAACGACTAAGCAGGTCGTTACAAAAAGCCAAGGCACCTATAAAATATGTACACTTAGGAGGAACAGAGATATTAATAAAAGCATGTTTTAGAGAAGGAATAGATACGCCTATAGAAATATATTTAGCAGATGATAGAATAATACATCCTATAGAAAAAAGCGTAATTAGTGCAATAAAAGGAAATTTTATATACCAAAAATTTAAATTTATAATAAGTACAAATTATTCAATAGCATTAACAGATAGAAATATAGATAAATCATTAGTATTATATTTGAAACTATCAGGAATAGAATTAGCACCTGGAAGTAAGATATTTACAGCAAGATGTAAAAATTTATACATATTAACAACAAAACATAAAGTAATAGCAAGAAATAAAATAGATAAGATAAAAATAGAAAATCCTTTTGATCAAGTCCTTACAATAATAGATAATAATGATTATAGTTATAAAGAAATGGATATAGAAGAAGATTTAGAAATAATAAAAAAAAGAAGAAATACTTCAAGCATACCAAAAACATTAAGTAGAACTACTTCATCAAAAGCTAGTACATCAAAAAGACAATATGATTTCCCTAAAATATTAAATACAGAAGAAAAAACATTAAATCATTATTTCATAACTGGATTAATTAATGAAAAAAGATATAAGATATTGATAAATACAGGACAAGACGATAATTATATAATTAGAGAACTAGTTTTAGATACGGAAATTGTAAAAACAGGACATACATGCCCTGGATTACCTAGTGAAATAGTAACTATAAATGAAGAAATAATAGAGAAAGAAATAATTATAGGAGGAATACCCCTAATAATACCATTTAAAATCTATCAAGGAGATCAAAATGTAACCTTAGGTATAAATTGGTTAGATCAATTTACGCCATATAAAATAGAAGAAGAACAATTAACTATAACTTACCAAAATAAGAAAATAATTATAAAAAGAATAACGTAAAGAAATGAAAATTTATATACTTGCAAAAATTGTCATAGAAGGATATTATAATAGATATTATACACCTATGATAGATACAGGAGCAGAAACTAATATATGTAAATATAATTGTTTACCAGAAGAAAAATGGGAAAAATTAAAAACACCAATGGTAGTAACAGGATTTAACAATGAAAGTAGCATGATTAATTATAAAGCAAAAAATATAAAGATACAAATATGGGATAAAATTCTGCTAATAGAAGATATGTATAGTTTTGATTGTAAAACAAAAGATATACTATTAGGAATGCCATTCTTAGATAAATTATACCCACATATAATAACAAAAACACATTGGTGGTTTACCACACCATGTGGATATAAAATAGGAGCAAAAAGAGTAAATAATAAACATAGAAAACTTAAAAAAGATATTGAATATTATTTTGATAGTAAAGACAAAGAAAATATAAGAAATATTAAGAATTTATGTAAAAAGTTACCAAAACTTTATTTTCCTGATGAAAATAGAACATTTATTTATATAGTAGAAACAGACTCAAGTAATCATAGTTATGGAGGAGTATTAAAATATAAATATGAAAATGAAAAAATAGAACATCATTGTAGATATTATTCAGGGTCATATACAGAACCGCAAATAAAATGGGAGATTAATCGAAAAGAGTTATTAGCATTATATAAATGTTTATTAGCATTCGAACCATATATTGTTTACAATAAATTTATTGTAAGAACAGATAATACCCAGGTAAAATGGTGGATAACGAAAAAGATAGACGATTCAGTCACGACAAAAGAAATAAGGCGACTAGTATTAAATATATTAAATTTTTCATTTACAATTGAGATTATTAAGACTGACAAAAATATTATTGCAGACTATCTCTCAAGAGAAAGATACGATGAAAGAACTATTAACCATGATGACAAATCTTTGTCAAAAAATGGAAAAGATAGAAGCACAAGTGCAAGAACTTAAAGAAACAGCTAAAAGTCAGCAGCATGACTATAAAGATGCGGAGCTACGTCGTAAGGCAGACGGAAAAATGCCAGAGCTAAAAGGTGACGATGAGAAACACCTAAAAACTCAACATACTAACAATGTATTAGTTGCAGGTACAAGCACAGGAGTTACAGAAAAAACTATTCAAAGAAATACCAACTTAAATAGCTTATTTACAAAATCATTTATTCCAAAATTCCAAACAAGTACCCCAACACCACAAACTTCCACCTATGCAGCTAGTATACAAAGTGACAAGAAGAGATATAACTATATTGCCCAAACCTATATTGACAACATATATAAAATCCAAACATTTTTAAATCTAAACCCCAGATCCACACAAACAAAAAATACCAATGAAAACTATATAACCCAGAAATTACAAGGTTACAACAAGCTTATTGCACAACCTAAGACCAGTGCAAATTTAGTTAAGACGTGTTACAGTTATGGACTTTTAAGTACCGTATATACTTTCGATGGAGAAGAAATTACTGGGATACCGGAATTACATAGAGCATTTATTACATATAAAAGAATTACCAAAGGAAATTTATTTTTCATAAAATTCTATACAGCACCAGCAGAGGTACTCTACGAAGAAATAAAATCTCCAATTCAAGTCATCAAGATAGGATTGACAAAAGATATGATTATACCAGAGGAGATTGAAAAACAAGAAGAAATACAAAAAATAAATATACCGAGTTTTTATGCTAATAAAAGAATAATTGGCATATCAACTATTATACAAGAGCTAGCAAATAATTATCTAAATGGAAATGCGATATGGAGTTATTATGCTAGAGATCAAATAATGATATACGCAAATTCAAAAGAGCTACGAAAGGCAGATATGGATGAAGTTCAGCGATGGATTTTGTCTTTATTAAAACCTGAAGAACAACCTACTACGAGAGCTTTGAAAAAACAATTTATTTCAGAAGAATTATTAACAAGATATTGTAAATTAATTGGACACAAATACCCAGATCATCATTGTTCTAAATGCAATGGGGAAGAAAACATAATTCCAGATGTAAGTTTGGAATAAGACGAAGACAAAAGAAGAAGAAGAATCAAGAACAGGAAAGAGATATTGAAGATAGTCAAAAGAATGTAAAGTTTGTCGGCCATAAAGTAAAGGCCAATAGTATAAAGTTTTTTGTTTTATAAAAGTATGTCGGCCATATAAGTAATAGTAAAGGCCACTATGTAAAGTTGTTTATCGTTTTGTGTCGGCCGAATGATATAAGGCCAGGTATAAAGTAAGTGTCGGCCACTGTTTTTGGCCAAACGTATGTAGTTTGTATTATAAATAGAGGGCTTTCCCTCAATAATAAATCATCAGCTTCCCTACTATCTTCTCTCTAATACATAATCCGCTTCCCCCCTTTACTTGGTTAGAGAGAAGTGGGAGCAATTTGGGTTTCAATTTGTGTTTGAGTTTTGGAGTTTGAAATGAATGAGAATTGACCTAAAGTGAATATATAGTCCACCCCCAAAATACCCAAACTACCTCTCATTAAGTTGGACTTCCAAAAAGTGAAGTCCAACTTAACTTCACTGTGAACCCCCGTCCATCTTCATCCCCCACTTCACGATCCATGAAGTGCATGATGGACCGTGGTGGTGTCCGTGGAGTTGTGAGGTAGTAGATCTATAAACGGCCACCTCCACTTTTTCCCTCCAAGGAAACTTCACGAGCCACCTTGACCCCCTCCGTGAAGATGCACCACGACCCATTAAGTGGCTCGTGGTGATCTTAGGCAGTAGCTCCCCAACGCCTCACCAAACTCCCCTCAATTGGATAAGGCATTTTAACGACAGCCTGCCCCCTTCCGTCAAGTTCACCACGAGTCGTGAAGAGGCTCGTGGTGTCTTGGACAGTAACTAGGTCCAAAGACCTCTTCCCCTTCTTGGCTAAGTAATCTTCACTAGCTCCCAACATTGCCCGTGGTCATGCTTGTAAGATCCCAAAAACAACTTAGGTGAACGAAAGCCTAACATGGTTGTTGGAAAGGTCTAAGGTTCTAAAAGGGTTTATAATGTGGTGAAGAGTACGTGTCTAATGTATTAGGTGAATTGGAAGTCAAACATCAAGGGACAACTAAGACATTCGACGACTAAGTCACCTTTGTGCCTCATATGTGTTTATATATGTTTATGTGTGATTCACGAGGTTATGAGGTCTTTAAATTAGTTATTATAGTGTTTATGGTCAGTGTGCAAGTTTCGTGAACTTTGAAGGTCAAACGTCCAAGAACGTCCATGACGTTCGAAAGGTTTGCCTTGAAACGACCTTGTGTGTCTAAGTATGTTTCGTTAAGTTTTACCTGTTCGTTTTGGATGAAATTCATGTAGGAAGTCCTAAACTCGTATACAAACATTTTGCGATTGGAAACGTCCAAGCAAACTACCCACAGGACCATCCAAGGGTCCTTCAAGAAGGACCCATGTTGGTGGCCAAAACTGCCCCAAGGCAGTCCCACCTACGGATGGCAAATAACGGCCAATGGCCTGGTCGACGCCCTGTAGGTGCAGGGAGTAGATGGGTACTTAGACTAGGGAGCTAAGATCCCATTTTCAAGGCTCTGACCCAATCAACGGAGGACTGTACGGTCAGTTTGTGGACTGACGCCCTGTCAATGGTCCAGTCATCGATGGTCTGTCTTCCTGCGTAGCTTTACTGTAAGTCTAGGGGTGAAGTTGTAAATTCACCCCACATCCAAATAAGAGAAAGGGAGGTTACTTATGGGTATTTTGGTTATTCTAAACATGTTTATAAGCCTTTAACACTTTTAAGAATTCATTCTTCAAAATCAAAACCCAAAAATCCCTAAGAAATTCTCTAGAACTCCATTAAAGTGAAAACTAAAGGAAGAGCTTGGATTGGAGATTTGAGTGGTGATTCTTCATCAATTTTGTGTATTAACATAATTGAGGTATGGTTTTTTATCCTTCAAATTCTATTCATCAAGGAGCCCAAAAATTCAAAGAGTTTTCTAAAGTTTACAAAGATGAACATGTCTAATTTCATGATATATCCATGGGTTCTTGCATTAAAGGTTTTAAAGCATTATATATTGATTGAATTGTTTTTAATTACATTATTTCAACACAATTAACCTATGAACCCATGTAATTGATAAACCCTAGTTTTTGACTACTTTATGGGTTACTTGATATTGACTTAATGCTTATGAGTTCTAGTCAGTTTTCTATGGGCTATCGAATGATGTCTAAATTGTATTCAATTGACGTATAAGTTGTCTTATATTGATAAATCTATATTGAATTAACCTAGATTTATTGAGTATTATGATTTATGCATTGAATTGATGTTCATGGCCATGGGTAAGGGCCTTATGGTATTTAATTTGATTATTTAGCTAAGGATTGAAGTGGAGAGGATGGATTGGTGGCACACTTCCCTAAGTCTCTTTATTTTATGTAATGTAGCTCTTGGATTATGTTGTGATTTATATGGTCCACTTATGGTGGCGGTTTTATGTGATTGATGTGGCCTTGTCGGTGTTACTTTATGTATTATGATGATAATGGCTTTGTCGGAACTACTCTAAGTACATTGATGATGTGTGTAGTTGATTATGTGAAGTATGATCATATCTAGCTATATGCTAGTAATGTGAAAGATTGATGTTGTTAGGTGATCATGTTAGATTGTGACTATGTGTTCCATGTGCGTAGTCTTAGAGTTGATGCATGATTATTCCTACTTGACTATATCAGTCTATGATGGTTATATTCATGATGTTACAGTAATGTATAGGATGACATAAAGATGATTAGGGTCATTTCTAAGTGCTTCAAAGAATGATATACTATATATGTAATAAAGTAAAGTATGTTGTGTCTTGTTTTGGTAGACTTGTGTCCCTTACTTGATACATTTATGAATGATATATGAATATGAGATGTCTTGACTAGGTAAGCTTATTTCACCCTTTTCATGTATGAAAGAATGATGTGTGAGACCTTAAATGATGTTAAGGAGGTTATGTACGTGGAACCTTAAACCTAGTGGTAAGGCACAGTAGCATCTTTTGCACTAGTCTCCGGACGTCGTGGACGTTCCTTGACGTTTTGACTCTAAAACTTCCTAAATGAATTTTATACAGTATTATTAACCTTAAAGCAGTGATAAATTCCTTTGAAACTCATGTGCGAATCTAGATTAGGTTTTGAACTTTCGGAATGTTACAATATCTCACCCCCCCTTAGGAAGATTTTTTCCTGAACGACACTAAAAATCTTTTGAAGGGAGAGAATATACTCAATACTAACATCCCTACCAACATTAAGCAAAATCAATATGAGTTACAAATCAAATCATAACAACATGGCATTTACACAAAGTAACTCAAAAATACAATTACAACATATAAGAGCTGACATCACTACATGAGGAATTTCCTTCTCACAACAACATGAGCTCAACATATCATTAAAGATTCAATTATACCAAAATTCAACCTATCAACATGGTCAATATCATTTCATAAAGGCAACAACATACCAAGTACACAATGAGTGCAAAAACAAGAAAAAGAGCATTTTGGCATGAAACTTCCTTTTAGCAAAAACCTTCATCATAAGTATGCACATCTTTGCAAAAGAAGTCAACTTCAATTTATTCATTATTTTTATTATTGGTAGAAACAACTAACCTTATTCAACAAAGAGATGAGGGTAACAGGACTCATGTCGGCCTCGGCCTCTCATGTTACTTCCTCAAATAGGTGATTCTTCCATAACACCTTCACAGAAGTCACCTCCTTGTTCCTTAACTTCATCACTTGTCTATCAAGGATTTCAACTGAAACCTCCTCATAGGAGAGGTTCTCTTCTACACCTAAACCCTCAAAAGTATAGACTCGGGATCACCGATACACTACTTATGCATGGAGACATGGAACACCGGATTAACCAAAGCCAATTCACTTAGTAATCTCAACTCGTATGCAACCTTGCCAACTCTTTGCAATATTTCATAGGGACCCACATAACGAGGACTCAACTTCCCTTCCTTTCCAAATCTCACCACTCCCATCATGGGTGAAAGTTTTAGATACACTTTATCACCCTCTTCAAATTCTAAGTCCCTTATCCTATGGTCGGCATAACACTTTTTCCGGCTATAGGCTGCTTGCAACCGGTTCATTATTATGTGAACTTTCTCCAAAATCTTATAAATCAATTCGGGACCCAAGAGAGAAAACTGTCCCACTTCAAACCATCCAATTGGAGATCTAAATCTCCTACCATACAAGGCCTCGAAAGAAGCCATACATATAGTTGAATGGTAACTATTGTTATAAGAGAACTCAACCAAAGGTAAATGTTTATCCCAATTTACCTTGAAGTTAATATACAAGCTCTAAGCAAATCCTCAAGGGTTTGAATAGTATGCTCCGCTTGACAATCCGTTTGGGGATTAAAGGTGGTTCTTAACTTCACCTTTTGTACCCAACCCTTTTTGGAATGACCTGCAGAACCTAGATGTGAATTGTGCACCCCTATATGATATGATGGATAATGGAATACCATGACGACACACAATCATATCTATGAAGATTCTTGCATAATCCTCCGTCGAGTATGTGGACATGATGGGTATAAAATGAGTGGATCTGTTCAACCTATCCACAAACACCCATATATAGTCATGTTGCTTTTGTGTCCAACGCAAACCTACCACGAAGTCCATATTTATGCCTTCCCACTGAAATACTTCTCTAAGGTCATGATATAGCTTCGTAGAAGCCGGATGAATGGATTAACGGGAATCATGAGCTTTCTCAAGAATCCAGTTTCTCAAGTCATAAATATTGGGCTCACACAATCTTCCTTGATACCTCAAAACATCATCCCTCCTAAGGAGAATGACTCATTAAGCTTACCAAGAACCGATTCCTTCAACTCCATCAATTGTTGATCAAGGTGTTGATTAGACTTCACCTCAACCACCAAAGACGATTTGGAGTTATAATAGACCATAAAACAACCATTTGGAGAATCTTCCAATCTAACACCCAAACGAGCCAACCTGTTAACATCTTTTACTAGGTCTTTCTTGGCTTCTTTTACATGAGAAACACTACCCATGGTCATATGAATTACAACATCCGCAACCACAATGGCTTCGCCAGGGTGGTAAAGAACACTCATGTCGTAGTCTTTCAACATATCCTACCACCTTCTTTGTCAGAGATTTAACTTCTTTTGAGTAAACACGTATTGGAGACTCTTGTGGTGGGTATACACATCAACACGAAGACCATACAAATAATGCTTCCATATTTTTAAGGAAAATACCACGGCCGGTTACTCAAGATCATAAGTTTTATAATTCTTCTCATGCACCTTAAGTTGTCAAGAAACATAAGCTACTACTTTCCCATGTTGAATAAGGAAACACCCTAAGCCCACTTGGGATGCATCACAATATATAACGAAGCCCTTGGTACCCTCTAGTAAAGTCAACACTGGAGCGAAAGTAAGCCTATCCTTTAAGATTTGGAAGCTTCTTTCACATGCCTCCGACCACTCAAATTTCATACTCTTTTCGGTCAAGGTAGTCAAGGGAGATGCAATGGATGCAAAACCATCCACAAACCTCCTATAATATCCCGCTAAACCCAACAAGCTTCTAATGTTGGTTGGAATCAATGGTCTAGCCCAATTCTTGACCACCTCGGTTTTCCTTGAATCAACCTCAACTCCCTCAACAGAGAGATGATATGACAAAGAAACATCACCGACTAATCTAACTTATTATACTATCTATTTTACATGTGTGCATACACTAATACACATTATTTATTGGGCAGAGTAACGGAAGGGAGGAAGAACAAGCAAAGCATAGAACAAACTTTTAAGAAAACTTAAAAGAAAGAGAAGGACAAGAAAACGATAATAAAACTTTAAAATTTAAAACGTGAAAATAAATAATCAAAATAGTAGAGAAAGTATACTTACAAAATACTTTTTATTGATTAAGGGAAAGAGAGAACATGGATATGGAAAAGATGCGAAAATGGGATAATATGGTAAGAGAAGATTTCAAAGTCGTATGATTTTCGATGCTCCCTACTAATACAAGTTGAAAGCCTTAAATAGGCCTCAAAAGTGCTGATTAATTTAACTTATTATACTATTTATTTTACAGGTGTGCATACACTAATATACATTATTTATCTTACATGTAACAACTACCTATTACAAATAACTGATGATAATTATACGTGGCTTGAAATAGACGCCACGTAGCTGGAACTACTTACACGTAGCCTTCAGTGCATGTTTATCTTCTTTTGCTGAAAATTAATCTTCAAAACATATATCTTGTTACTTGATTCCTTTGTCACTTTGTAGCTTTATTGTTGCAGGGTCCATATTTTGGTGTAATTGTTGACATAGTGAATAAGTTTACTTTGTCCAAATGCTGATTTTGTAATTGTCTTGAAATATATCTTTGCATATAGGGTCCACTCTTGAATATTTATTTTCTTGATATTTCTTAAGGGATAGCAAAGTGTGTTGGCACTTTCTTTTATTAAGAAAGTAATTTTATGCTATTTTGTAGCAGCAATATCTGATAATTTGTGTCAGTGTTGAAGTTCAAGCCCTAAACAGGTCTCAAAAGTGCTGATTAATTTAACTTATTATACTATCTATTTTACATGTGTGCATATACTAATATACATTATTTATCTTACACGTAACAACTACGTATTACAAATAACTGAAGATAATTATACGTGGCTTGAAATAGATGCCACGTAGTTGGAACTACTTACACGTAGCCTTCACTGCATGTTTATCTTCTTTTATTGAAAATTAATCTTCAAAACATATATATTGTTACTTGATTCCTTTGTCACTTTGTAGCTTTATTGTTGCGGGGTCCACATGTTAGTGGAATTGTTGACATAGTGAATAAGTTTACTTTGTCCAAATGCTGATTTTGTAATTGTCTTCAAACATATCTTTGTATGTAGGCTCCACTCTTGAATATTTATTTTCTTGATATTTCTTTAAGGGATAGCAAAGTGTGTTGGCACTTTCTTTTATTAACAAAGTAATTTTGTGCTATTTTGTAGCCGCAATATCTGATAATTTGTGTCAGTGTTGAAGTTTAAGCCCTAAATAGGTCTCAAAAGTGCTGATTAATTTACCTTATTATACTATCTATTTTACATGTGTGCATACACTAATATACATTATTTATCTTACACGTAACAACTACGTATTACAAATAACTGAAGATAATTATACATGGCTTGAAATAGATGTCACGTAGCTGGAACTACTTACACGTAGCCTTCACTGCATGTTTATCTTCTTTTATTGAAAATTAATCTTCAAAACATATATCTTGTTACTTGATTCCTTTGTCACTTTGTATCTTTATTGTTGCGGGGTCCACATGTTGGTGGAATTGTTGACATAGTGAATAAGTTTACTTTGTCCAGATGCTGATTTTGTAATTGTCTTGAAACTTTGTATAACATATCTTTGCATGTAAGGTCCACTCTTGAATATTTATTTTTTTGATATTTCTTTAAGGGATAGCAAAGTGCGCTGGCACTTTCTTTTATTAAGAAAGTAATTTTGTGCTATTTTGTAGCAGCAATATCTGATAATTTGGGTCAGTGTTGACGTTTCAATATAACTTTCTTTAACCTTCTCTTTAATCTTACTTTGGAATTTTCATAATTCCTTTGGATGATGATCTTTACATTATCAGGGACAACTGATTCTCGAATTTTTAGTTGTCTTGATTAAATATGTGATCCTCCAAAATTTTTGTAAACTGTCTTTGATGTTGAGTTGATAATACCTGTTGATAATTTGAATCTATCTTTTAACAGAAACTTATAATACCTCCGGGTCTTGCGGGGATCTCATAATTTTTGTTGGTGTAGCAGGACTTTCATAATTTTCATACTTGATGTGCTATTTGACAGTACCGGTAATATTTGTTGACCTTTATTGTTTTTGGAGCAATCTTCACCTTGTGATTTGAAAAAAAAAATGGTCTTTTTATTTTGGTTATTCCTGGTCTTATTAATTCCCTGAAAAATTCCTTTAAAGTTTTTGGGAGATTTGTTTCTTTTTATAAAAATAATATTTTATGGAAAATCAATGGCTGCGCTGCAGTCATTATTTATTTATTGAAAGAGGGTAACTCCTAGTGCTAAAAAATCTAGGAGGAGAAGAAGGTTTAGTAACCTTTATTGAAAACTTTTGTTGAAGGAAAAGTGAATTTATTTGAAATATATTTTTATCCTTCATGAAATTACTTTCATCTATTGACATAGTATTTAGGTAATGGAAGATGAGATTTTTCCCTAACACTCTGGTATGGATGCCATCTAGTTGGGAGGTATAAGGTTTTATCTGAGTAATGAAAGGAATACCTAATATAATTTCTTCATTTATTTCTTTGGTTATCATGAAATCATTTGCGAAACCAATTTCATTATTGCATATGTAAGTGTTTCTGAGTTTATAATTTATTTTAAGCTTTTCTCCTGTTGCAGAGAATAATCGTGTAGTGCCTTTGTCTAAATATTTATGAGGAATTAATCCTTCAATAATGCAATTTTAAACTGCGCCTGTATCAAATAATGCAATTTTATGAATGATATAATTTTTATCTATAATTAATGTGATGGGTATGTGGTAGCTTTGTGGTTGAATGACCGTAATTGTATTAATTCCTAATTTCGTAAGAGGTTCTACGAGAGACCCCACTTCTTTTGACGTTTCTTTGTATTTACATTCTTCTGGTTTTTGTTTTGGTGGTACATTTTTAAATATTTTATTAGTAACTGACTCAATTTCTAAAGTGTTGAGCCTTTGTTTAATTTCGTTTATTTCATCTCTTATTTGTACTAATTCGTCCTGAATACTTTGTAGAGTTGTTTTAGGTTTAATTGGTTGTTTAAATTTATTTAAAACACTTGTCATATAAAAGGGTTTAATAGTCCTATTATCCGGTTGTTTATCAAGGACTAAATCTCTTAAGGCTATTAAGTATTTTTTCTTGAAATCGGGAACCTCAATATGGTCTATCATATCAAAAAATATTTCTTTACTACTAGTGATGACATTTATGGACTGATTCTTGCAGGTGCAAATTGCACTGCCACATTCACAAGAGTCTGATGATTTACTATCATCAGAATTGTAGTCTATATTTAGTTAATCTTCATCGCTAAGATTTTCAGCGGAGGAGGAGTTGTTCCTATTATTTTCTAGGATAGAATACAACTTATCTTTAACTTCTTCTTCTAATTCTAACATATTAATTTTGTCTTTCTTTTTATTAGTGGCTGGACAATCTTTTGCTCGATTTCCCGCTTGGCCACAGCCCCAACTCCTTTCAGTATTGTTTGGTTTAAATCTATTTTTACCAGGGTCATGGTTAGATTTTTTGAACTTTCTTTTGTAATGACAGGGTTTCTCTGATTTATGTTTAATTTCATTGTTCCCCTTTTCAAATGTTTCTTTTGATGGGGCGGATAGTTTAATATAACCAAAGTCTTGACAAAAGTTTCCTAGTTCCTTTGGAGATATTTTACTATCTCTTTTTAGTTGATTCTTAAGTTTTATATCTGTACATAATTCTAGTCCAGTAATATTTATAAAACTTATGAGGTCACCATAGGTTAATTGATTGTAAGGAATCTTTCCTTCAAATCTATCTTTTAATTTTATTTTAACATTTTCAGCAAATAACTTTGGTAGACCACTAATAAATTTTTCTTTTCAATAATCGTGATTACAGTCTTTTCTAATCATAACTTTGTTGAGAAAAATATCTTTATACCATCTAAAATCGTCCAACTTTGGACAAGATAGATTAGATAATATTTCTAGACTTATATCTTGAAAAAGTTGAGGTTCTCCAATAAAATGTTTAGCTATGTTTGACGAAAATGATTCAGATATTATACAATAACTGATGATAATTATACGTGGCTTGAAATAGATATTTCCCTAAAAATTTCAACCTTCTTAATTAAAAGAAAGTGCCAAGCACACTTTAATGATAAGCAAAGAAAAATATCAAGAAAAGAAAAATTCAAAGTGAACCCTACATGCAAAGATATGTTTCAAGACAATTATAAAAATTAGCATTTGGACAAAACAAGCTTATTCTCTATGTCAACAATTCCACCAAAATCTGGACCCCACAAAAATAAAGCTACAAAGTGACAAAGGAATCAAGTAACAAGATATATGTTTTGAAGATTAATTTTCAGCAAAAGAAGATAAACATGCAGTGAAGGCTACGTGTAAGTAGTTCCAGCTACGTGGCATCTATTTCAAGCCACGTATAATTATCATCAGTTATTTGTAATAGGTAGGTGTTACGTGTAAAATAAATAATGTGTATTAGTGTATGCACACATGTAAAATAGATAGCATAAGTTAGATTAGTCAGCACTTTTTTAGGTCTATTTAAGGCTTTCAACTTGTATCAGTAGAGGGCATTCAAAATGATACGACTTTGAAATCCTCTCTACAATTCTCTCCCATTTTCCCATCTTTTCCATATCCATGTTCTCTCTTTCCCTTAATCAATAAAAAGTATTTTGTAAGTATACTTTCTCTACTATACAATTCTTTGTGTAGTAATTGTTGTTACCTTTTTCACTAGTTTTTCTTTGATCTTATTCCTATAGGCTTGGCGACGGGAACACCCTTCGGGTCCGGCTCTACGACACACAAAGTCTAAGCTAATCCAACGGAAAGTACGGGCTTGCCAACGTCTAAACCGGGAATCATCTGGTTACCCTACTTCATGGAATAAGAATAAGAATACAAGTGGAATAAGAACAACTACCAAACTCCGAACTTACCACTCCGACAGCAACCTAAGTTTCGACGCCATCTGTCCAAGGACAGCTTAGGGACTTAGCTTGTTATACCTCGTATTTTTATACGTAGTGCGCGTCATGAGCTAGTCGATGTAAGTCCGGGGAATGAGATTTTATTTTAAGTTCCAAGTGATTAAAGGAAATCAGATTGTCATTAACTTTAAGTGGGGGATTAATTAGTGGCTGTTTGGGATTAAATTAATTAAGTGGAGGGCCCCACCACTCAAGGCATTAAAGGAAATCAGATGGGAGCTAGGCTTAGTGGGATGTGTAGTGGGGTGCTGTCTCCACTTCATATAATGAATGAAGTGGTGAAATGACAGCAAATATATCATCTTCTTCAACTTAGCTTAGGCAGCCATGGAATAGGAGAAAACCAGCCATGAAACTCTCGGCCAGCAGCTTCAAGGAATTTGGTTAGTAATCTCTTTGCTTGGTGTGTTAATTCTTTAGAATTCCTTTGTTAATTAGACATTAATGTTAAGAAGGGGGTGTGACCAGTAGCTTAGAAAATTTGTTTTAGTTATTGATTGTGCTAAGTATGATCGGAAACCATAATCGGATTAGTGGTGTTGTGTTAGTGTTTGGGCTGTTTTGATTAAAGCAAAATGTGGGAAATTCTGTTTTGGAGTTATGTATATGTTAATGTGATTATGGGTATATACTCCAAGGGATGAATATGATAAGGTAGATGTGTTACGAATTATAAAACGAGTTATCGCTCGGTGTGTCGTCGTTTCATTACTATGGTTGCCGAGACGGAGCTGTTTTGGGGGGGACAGTTTAATATGATTCGTTGGGTTATATGTGTTATTGGTATTGCTGTGGATAATTTGGGTTGTTGTCGGATTGGGACGAAGTAAGGAAGATAGGGGAAGTGCTGCCGGATTTTCGTTAGATTATTAGCTAGCTTACAATAAGTGGTAAAGCGCGACGTCTATCTAATTGCGGCACGATTGTTACTTGTCATAGATTAATAGCTTGGGCAGTAAATATTGGTCATGCGGCTCGACTATACGGTATGTAACTCTATCCTTTCTTTCTTTGTTTGGCATGACTTTTAAAAATGAGCGAATGACGGACAGGTTTAACACTTACTTTTAGAGCGTCTGGGTGACGTATATTCTTGCTTCTACAAACTATTCTTCTATATATCGGCTATGTCTAAGGCTATGGTGATTCCTCATATCTATGGTAGAGCTTCTTAGAGTCATTGAGATTTTACGTTTTCATATCGTGTCAAAGGTTCATAATCTTGATAAAACGTTAATCTTTGGTAATACTCCTTGCTGGTTCACGTTAATTGTTCTATTGAGTTATAAGAAATGATTTTAATTGCATATGGTTGCTCATAATGTTCTGCTCGTGTATAGAGTCATTTATCATTTCACCGAGTCCCGAGCCGGGTAATGTTCGTGCGGAGTTTCTTGCATATGTCACCGAGTCCCTCACTAGAGGGCCGGGTATGTATATTATATATATGATTGGTGATGAGGATGGTTATGATGATGATGATGACGGAGATGATGTGATGACTATTTCACCGAGTCCCTCACTAGAGGGCCGGGTACGTATGATGTATATATATGATGATTATTTTGCCGAGTCCCTTACTAGGGAAGCTGGGCACCTTATATGTTAAAGATATGCATGATTTTCACTTATAAGGTACATGTGTAGCGATATCATGTTTCGACTTATCATGTTGGTGTCCTGTCATCTTTACCTTATGCTTTACATACTCAATACGTTGTCCGTACTGACCCCCTTTCCTCGGGGGGCTGCGTTTCATGCCCGCAGGTGTAGACGCACAATTCGGTGATCCTTCCGCCTAGGATATCTACTCAGCTGATTGGGAGAGTTCCACTGTTCCGGATCCAGTCGTTTTGGTACATAACTTCCTATGTAGTCTTTTGCTTATCTATGGGTACGGCGGGGCCCTGTCCCATCGAGTTTCACTACTATACTCTTAGAGGTATGCAGACATTATGTGGGTTGTATATATATGTTTTGGATGATGGTCTGGACATGGTTTGTTTGGGATGTCCGCTTGTTCAGGGGCAGCCTTGTCGGCTGCGTACATCATTGTGTATTTTGTAGTGACAGCCTTGTCGGCTTGCGTATGCTAGTATGCTTTGGATAGTGGCGGCCTTGTCGGCTCGCGTATGTTGTTATGGTTAAATGGTTATAACTCCTTATGAGACAGATCCACTTTATATATATATACGTTGGGGTAGGTTTGATTTGATTAAATTCCATATTGTCTTAGTTTCAGTTGGTTATACTTAGCAGGTTTGTTGATGAGTGTCCAAAACAGGCACTAGTCACGGTCCATCGGGTTGGGTCGTGACAAAAGTGGTATCAGAGCGGTTTTTCCTTATAAGTGTCTACAGACCGTGTCTAATAGAGTCCTGGTTATTGGTGTGTTGTGCACCACATCTATAAACAGGAAGCTACAGGACATTTAGGATGTTATCCTTTCTTCTTATTCTAGATCGTGCGATAGAGCTATATTAACAGGATAATCACTCTCTAACGAATCCCTGCATTTTCAGCTATGCCTCCAAAGAAAGCGATAGCTGCCCAGAAGGGCAAATCGGTAGCATAAGGTACTAGTCAGACCCGGAGAGTTACTAGGGCCCGTGCCCAGTCTATGCCTGGTATTGTGCTCCAGTCGAAGAGCTCTTCTACACCACCACCGCCAGAGGAGATTAGATCAGCAGCAGCTCCAGTTCGGGGGACACCACCACCAGCCCCCGAAGCCCCAACACCTGAACCTCTAGCTCCTCAGCCTGGGGCGGAGGATAGGGCCATGAGAGATGCGGTTCAGTTGCTGACTAGATTAGTGGCAGGTCAGGCTCGCAGGCATAGACTAGGAGTTGATCATGCGGACAGATCTGATAGCTTAAGGGCTCGTGACTTTTTAAGTTGTAATCCTCCAGAGTTCTTTGGATCAAGGCCCCAGGATGATCCGCAAGAGTTTATTCGTCAGATGCAGCGTACATTGAGGATAATCAAGGCTTCGGAGACCGAGTCTATTGAGTTGGCTACGTATCGTTTACGGGATGTAGCTATTAATTGGTATGAGTCTTGGGAGTTATCTAAGGGTGAGGGTGCTCCTCCAGCATTATGGGATGAATTTGTGGAGGCTTTCCAGGGCCACTTCCTGCCTCCAGAGATTAAACAAGCTAGAGTCGATAGATTCTTGCGTTTGAGGCAGAATGGCAGGAGCGTTCGAGAGTATAGCCTCGAGTTTGATTCATTGGCTAGGCATGCGCCTACTATTGTGGCTGATATAGCAGACAGGGTACATCGTTATGTGATGGGATTGGATCGTTATCTGATTGACGGTTGTATGGCAGTGACTCTTCAGCCAAGTATGGACATTGCTCGGGTACAGGCATATGCATAGGGGGTAGAGGATCGGCACCGGGGACGTCAGCCAGAAAGAGATTATAATAGAGGCCAGCATAAGAGGGCTAGATCAGCAGGTTATCCTGACGAGTTTTGAGGCGGGCAGTCTCAGCAGCATGTTAGATTTTCTTCCCAGCCAGCACAGAGTGCACCCCCACGTTTCATGGGTAGGGGGTTCGATCGTACGGGATATTCGGAAACTGGTCAGAGCTCTAGGGCGGCAAGGTCACAGATGGGCAGGGGTTTGAGCCAGTCGAGACCACCTTTGCCTCGGTGTTCTCGCTGTGGTAGGTCCCATCCTGGGAAATGTCGTTGGACTACAGGTGCGTGTTTTTCTTGCGGCCGTTAGGGTCATACTATGAGGGAGTGTCCCTTTAGAGGTAGTGCCGGTGGTATGGCACAGCCTACTGGGTCCGTTGCTGGTTCATCTTCTTCTGTGGCTATGCGCCCTACGGGGCAGGGTATTCAGGCACCAGCAGGCCATGGTAGAGGTTGTGGTGGAGCTCCCAGTTCTAGCGGTCCCTCGAACCGCATATATGCTTTGACTAGTAGGCAGGATCACGAGGTGTCACCTAATGTGATCACAGGTATATTATCACTATTCTCCCGAAGTGTGTATGCATTGATAGACCCAGGTTCCACCTTATCATTTATATACCCCTTCGTTGCTAGTAGGATCGGAATAGAGTCTGAGTTGATAGAACCATTTGAGGTAGCTACACCTGTAGGAGATTCTGTCATAGCTACGCGAGTATATAAGAATTGTTCAGTGGTTATATATAGTCGTCGTACCGTAGCAGATCTAATAGAGTTAAATATGATTGAGTTTGATATTATCATGGGCATGGATTGGTTGGCTGCTTGCTATGCTAATGTTGATTGCAGAGGAAAGATAGTTCGATTTCAATTTCCAGGGGAACCGATTATAGAGTGGAAGGGGAGTGCAGTATCGCCGAAGGTAAGATTATTTCATACCTTAAGGCCAGGAAGATGGTTAGAAAAGGCTATATTTATCATCTGGTTCGGGTGCATGACATAAAGGCAGAGGCACCGACTCTTCAATCAGTCCCGGTAGTTAATGATTTTCCCGATGTATTCCCAGAGGAGCTTCCAGGCCTTCCTCCAGAACGAGAGATAGAGTTTACTATAGATGTATAGCCAGATACCCAGCCTATATCTATACCTCCTTATAGAATGGCACCTGCTGAGTTGAAAGAGTTGAAAGAGCAATTGAGAGATTTGCTAGAAAAGGGCTTCATCAGGCCTAGTACATCACCTTGGGGAGCACCGGTACTGTTTGTGAGGAAGAAGGATGGGTCGCTGCGGATGTGTATTGATTATAGGCAGCTGAACAAAGTAACAGTAAAGAACAGGTATCCCCTCCCAAGGATTGACGATCTATTTGACCCGTTGCAGGGTGCTAAGTGTTTTTCAAAGGTAGACTTGCGGTCAGGTTATCATCAGGTGCGAGTAAGGGAGGCAGATATTCCAAAGACGGCATTTCGGACCCGATACGGGCATTATGATTTTAGAGTGCTGTCTTTTGGGCTGACTAATGCTCCAGCGGTGTTTATGGATTTAATGAATCGAGTGTTTAAACCATTCCTGATATGTTTGTTATTGTATTCATAGACGATATTCTGGTCTATTCACGTTCAGAAGAGGAGCATGCAGACCATTTAAGGACGGTACTTAGGGTGCTTCAGCAACAGAAGTTGTATGCTATGTTCTCCAAGTGTGAGTTCTGGTTGACTTCAGTGGCATTCTTGGGGCATATTATTGGAGCTGATGGTATTCGGGTAGACACGCAGAAAATTGAGGCGGTAAAGACTTGGCACAGACCTACGACACCTACTGAGGTATGCAGCTTTCTGGGGTTAGCAGGATATTATAGGAGATTTGTAGAAAAGTTTTGCCTCAATTTCAGCGCCTTTGACAAGGCTAACTCAAAAGGCAGCCAAGTTCCAGTGGACTGATGCTTGTGAGCGAAGCTTCCAGCTATTGAAAGACAAATTGACTACAGCTCCAGTCCTAACTCTTCCGGAGGGACCGGACGGCTATGTTATTTAATGTGATGCTTCGGGTGTTGGGCTAGGATGTGTATTGATGCAGCATGGCAAAGTTATAGCCTATTCCTCCCGACAGCTTAGGAAGCATGAAAAGAATTATCCTACTCATGATCTGGAGTTAGCAGTCGTGGTTCATGCCTTGAAGATATGGAGGCATTATTTATATGGTGTCCATGTGGACATCTATACAGATCATAAGAGTCTCCAATATATCTTTAAACAGAAGGAGCTGAACTTACGACAGAGGCGGTGGTTAGAGTTGCTAAAGGATTATGATGTTGATATTTTATATCATCCAGGGAAAGCAAATGTTGTAACAGATGCTCTTAGCCGTAAGTCCATGGGTAGCTTGACAGATGTACAACCAGAAAGGAGGGAGATGGTTCGGGAGATTCAGCGGCTATCCAGCCTTGGAGTCCGTCTGGCTAATTTAGAAGATAGTGGAGTTTCTATTCGAGAGGTTGCTGAGTCCTCAATCATAGATGAGGTAAAGAGACACCAGTACGAGGACCCTATTCTGGCACAGTATAGAGATGCAGTTCTTCAAAAGGAAAAGACCCCATTTAAGGTTACACCTGACGGAGTGTTACGATATGAAGGCAGATTGTGTGTACTTGATATTGCGGGGCTACGACGGCAGGTTATGGGAGAGGCACACTCTGCCCGTTATTCTATTCACCCAGGGTCAACGAAAATGTATCATGACCTCAGATGCTTATACTGGTGGGATGGCATGAAAAAAGACATAGCGGAGTTTGTTGCTCAGTGCCCGAATTGTCAACAAGTCAAGATCGAACATCAAAAGCCTGGTGGATTATTACAGGAGATAGAGATCCCGACTTGGAAATGGGAGATGATTAATATGGACTTCATTACAAGCTTACCTCACACTCAACAGAAGTATGACTCTATATGGGTTATTGTAGATAGGCTGACGAAATCGGCCCATTTTCTTCCAGTCAGGACTACTTATTCGGCTGAAGATTATGCGAGGTTATATGTTAGGGAGATAGTGAGACTTCATGGGGTTCCTACGTCCATTATATCAGACAGAGGAGATCAATTTACAGCCAACTTTTGGAGATCGTTTCAGAAGGGATTGGGGACACAGGTGAACCTTAGCACAGCATTTCACCCTCAGGCTGATGGGCAGGCTGAGAGTACTATTCAGACATTAGAAGATATGTTGCGGGCCTGTATTATTTACTTCAAAGGTAGCTGGGATGACCACTTTCCGCTCATTGAGTTTGCCTATAATAATAGCTACCATTCTAGTATCCAGATGGCACCGTACGAGGCCTTAAATGGGAGGAAGTGCAGGTCAATGTTGGTTTGATGTTTGCGAGAATAAGTTATTAGGCCCGGATATGATTCAGCAATCTGTTGACAAGGTGAAGCTTATTCAGGAAAGATTAATAGCAGCCCAGAGTCGACAGAAGTCATATACAGATAATCGGCGTCGAGATTTGGAGTTTCAGATTGGTGACTGGGTATTCCTGAAGGTATCACCCATGAAGGGTGTGATGAGATTCGGCAGGAAAGGGAAGCTCAGTCCGAGATACATTGGGCCTTATCAGATTGTTCGTAGGATAGGCAAGGTTGCCTATGAGTTGGATCTACCATCTGATTTGGAGGCGGTACATCCAGTCTTTCATGTATCGATGCTACGTAAATGTATTGGTCATCCTTCTAGAGTATGCCCTGTAGATAATGTTCAGGTAACAGAGGAGTTGTCATATGAGGAGAAACCCGTAGCTATACTTGATCGTCATGTTAGAAGGTTACGTACTAAGGATGTGGCTTCCGTCAAAGTGTTGTGGCGAAATGATAATAGGGAGGAGATGACTTGGGAAGCGAAAGACGAAATGAAGAATAAGTATCCTTACTTGTTCCCCGTACATGTAGGTAATTCAATTCCTAGCTTGACTATATTGATTGATAAACGAGTTTTTGTAGTAAGTTGTGACTCTGTGAGGCATCTCTAGGTTACGGAATGAAGGTTGATAGGTATAACTGTTAGAGAGACCTCGCTAGAATTTTTTTTTAAGACGCTAACTTAACATTTGAGGATGAATGTTCCTAAGGGGGGAAGGATGTTACGCCTCGTATATTTATATGTAGTGCGTGTCATGAGCTAGTCGATGTAAGTCTGGGGAATGAGATTTTATTTTAAGTTCCAAGTGATTAAAGGAAATCAGATTGTCATTAACTTTAAGTGGGGGATTAATTAGTGGCTGTTTGGGATTAAATTAATTAAGTGGAGGGCCCCACCACTCAAGGCATTAAAGGAAATCAGATGGGAGCTAGGCTTAGTGGGATGTGTAGTGGGGCGCTGTCTCCACTTCATATAATGAATGAAGTGGTGAAATGACAGCAAATATATCATCTTCTTCAACTAAGCTTAGGCAGCCATGGAAAAGGAAAAAACCAGCCATGAAACTCTCGGCCAGCAGCTTCAAGGAATTTTATTAGTAATCTCTTTGCTTGGTGTGTTAATTCTTTAGAATGCCTTTGTTAATTAGCCATTAATGTTAAGAAGGGGGTGTGACCAGTAGCTTAGAAAATTCATTTTAGTTATTGATTGTGCTAAGTATGATCGGAAACCATAATCGGATTAGTGGTGTTGTGTTAGTGTTTGGGCTGTTTTGATTAAAGTAAAATGTGGGAAATTCTTTTTTGGAGTTATGTATATGTTAATGTGATTATGGGTATATACTCCAAGGGATGAATACGATAAGGTAGATGTGTTGCGAATTATAAAACGAGTTATCGCTCGGTGTGTCATCGTTTCGTTACTATGGTTGCCTAGACGGAGCTGTTTTAGGGGGGACTGTTTAATATGATTCGTTGGGTTATATGTGTTATTGGTATTGCTGTGGATAATTTGGGTTGTTGTCGGATTGGGACGAAGTAAGGAAAATAGGGGAAGTGCTGCCGGATTTTCGTTAGATTATTAGCTAGCTTACAATAAGTGGTAAAGCGCGACGTGTATCTAATTGCGGCACGATTGTTGCTTGTCATAGATTAATAGCTTGGGCAGTAAATATTGGTCGTGCGGCTCGACTATACGGTATGTAACTCTATCCTTTCTTTCTTTGTTTGGCATGACTTTTAAAAATGAGCGAATGACGGACAGGTTTGACACTTACTTTTAGAGTGTCTGGGTGACGTATATTCTTGCTTCTACATACTATTCTTCTATATATCGGCTATGTCTAAGGCTATGGTGATTCCTCATATCTATGGTAGAGCTTCTTAGAGTCATTGAGATTTTACGTTTTCATATCGTGTTAAAGGTTCATAATCTTGATAAAACGTTAATCTTTGGTAATACTCCTTGCTGGTTCACGTTAATTTTTCTATTGAGTTATAAGAAATGATTTTAATTGCATATGGTTACTCATAATGTTCTGCTCGTGCATAGAGTCATTTATCATTTCACCGAGTCCCGGGCCGGGTAATGTTCGTGCGGAGTTTCTTGCATATGTCACCGAGTCCCTCACTAGAGGGCCGGGTATGTATATTATATATATGATTGGTGATGAGGATGGTTATGATGATGATGATGACGGAGATAATGTGATGACTATTTCACCGAGTCCCTCACTAGAGGGCCGGGTACGTATGATGTATATATATGATAATTATTTTGCCGAGTCCCTTACTAGGGAAGCTGGGCACCTTATATGTTAAAGATATGCATGATTTTCACTTATAAGGTACATGTGTAGCGATATCATGTTTCGACTTATCATGTTGGTGTCCTGTCATCTTTACCTTATGCTTTACATACTCAGTACATTGTCCGTACTGACCCCCTTTCCTCGGGGGGCTGCGTTTCATGCCCGCAGGTATAGACGCACAGTTCGGTGATCCTTCCGCCTAGGATATCTACTCAGCTAATTGGGAGATCTCCACTGTTCCGGAGCCCAGTCGTTTTGGTACATAACTTCCTATGTAGTCTTTTGCTTATCTATGGGTACGGCGGGGCCCTGTCCCGTCGAGTTTCACTAGACTCTTAGAGGTCTGCAGACATTATGTGGGTTGTATATATATGTTTTGGATGATGGTCTGGACATGGTTTGTTTGGGATGTCCGCTGGTTCAGGGGCAGCCTTGTCGGCTGCGTACATCATTGTGTATTGTTTAGTGGCAGCCTTGTCGGCTTGTGTATGCTAGTATGCTTTGGATAGTGGCGGCCTTGTCGGCTCGCGTATGTTGTTACGGTTAAATGGTTATAACTCCTTATGAGACAGATCCACTTTATATATATATGCGTTGGGGTAGGTTTGATTTGATTAAATTCCATATTGTCTTAGTTTCAGTTGGTTATACTTAGCAAGTTTGTTTATGAGTGTCCAAAACGGGCACTAGTCACGGTCCATTGGGTTGGGTCGTGACATAGCCGCTCCTACTCATACCCTTCTCGGCCAACTTGACTCTGATACCAATTGATGGGATGGACCGAGTTCCGGGACGGAATCCTAAGGAAATTTGGGCAGAGTAACGAAAGGGAGCAAGAACAAGAAAATGCTTAAAGAAAACTTTTAAAAAAAACTTAAAAAAAAAAAGCAGTAAACAAAACTTAAATTTAAAACTTTAAAATATAAATTTAGTAATTAAAACAAGTAGAGAATACTTACAATAAAACTTTTTATTGATAGGGAAAGAGAGAGAACATGGAAATGGAAAAGATGGGGAAAATGGGAGAGAATTGTAGAGAGGATTTCAAAGTCGTATGATTTTGAATGCTCCCTATTGATACAAGTTGAAAGCCTTTAATAGGCCTCAAAAGTGCTGATTAATTTCACTTATTTTACTATCTATTTTACATGTGTGCATACACTAATATACATTATTTATCTTACACGTAACAACTACCTATTACAAATAACTGATGATAATTATACGTGGCTTGAAATAGATGCCTTACTGTACCACAAGGATTTTATGAATGGAATGTTCTACCATTTGGATATAAAAATGCACCAGAAAGTTACCAACATTTTATGGATAAATATTTTAATCAACTAGAAAATTGTATTGTATATATAGATGATATATTATTATACTCAAAACACAAGATGAACATATCAGGTTATTAGAAAAATTTATACACATAATTAAACATTCTGGTATAAGCCTAAGTAAAAAGAAAGCAGAAATTATGAAATCTCAGATAGAGTTTCTAGGAATACAAATAGATAAAAATGGAATAAATCCTATCGACTCCTTATAGTAGAACCTTTCTCACTAAATCACCAACCATAGGTGATATGACATTCTCTACCCAAAGGCTATCAAAAGACCTACTTAAGTAAATCAAGAAAATAACGTCCATAGTGACCTCTTCAAGATTACCTAAATAGTTCTAAGACTACCTAAGGCTTAGATCATGTCAACAAGATTAACCAACTTCCCTAACTAGAGTCATCCTCAAGACTTCCAAAGATAAGACATGAAGAGATCATCCTTCCATGCCCTCCTCACACTTTAGCTAAGGAATGCTTAAGCCACTTTAGATTAGGTACTCATTCATTTACATAGTTACTAACATAGGTCATTAGTTCATTAGTTCATTAAGACTCATACATCACATAAGACACTCACATAGTACATCACATAAGACACTCACATAATGGTCTTGGACAAGACCTAGGAAATTCCACATAACACCTTCAAAGCCTATTGTGCAATGTCTAGATAGTGTCCCATACCACCACCTAAACCGCATAAACTTATCTAATGCTAATAGGTATTCCACATGATGAGAATAGGCAATAACCGACACAGACCATGGTAGCAAGACATTGAATCCGGAGATCTATCCTACTCCGATGAGGTTGTTCTACTTGCCAATGATAGAACTTGGACACATCACATGTAGGCACATGGTTAAGGAATATGAAGGGCTTCTTTGTATTCTAGTCTCATACTTAACTAGAACTACTTCCCTTTCCATACTCACTCGGTGCTAGCCTTCTTTCTCATAGAGTATTTCATACATTAGGTTTACATAAAAAGGGTTCCATATCTAGTTCATAATCCAATTACATTTACCCTACCAAGGAAGGTCCACTAGGGCTACCTCACTATGGCGATAAGAAGCTCATGATGACTTTCCTAAGTGTTAATGTGATGCCGTTCCAGCCAACTAACCTTAAGTCCATCATTCCTTTACTTTGAAGGATACCATTACGGCTTACACTTCAATCAATCTTAACCTTACTCTTAAGTAAAGGTTTGCACATGAGAGACTCTCATAACATCATTTAAGTCACATGTCATTCATACATTCAATACTAAGAGTTATAACACCCTAAATCAAGACATCACATATCCATAATCATATATACATCAAGCAAGAGATACAAGTCAACCAAGACAAGACACCATATACTTCACTTTTAACACATAATACAAGTCATTCTAGAAACACCTCTAAAATAACCTAACATCTTTAAGTCATCCTATATACCATCATAATATCATTATTATACTCCACATAGACTCATAAAGTCAAGTAGGAATAACCAAGACTTAACCTAACACTACTCTCATAATGTCAAGTAAAAGTCTAACATGATCACTTAAGGCAACATAACTAGAAGAATACATACATGACTATATAACTTCACATGTAGATAGGTAATGTCATGCTTCACATAATCAAACTACACAAATAGCCACATAAGTTCAAGTAGTTGCCAATAAGGCCATGCTCATAATATTGCATTAAGTAACGCCGACAAGGCCACGTCAATTGCAAGTAAAACACATAACACCGCCACCATAAGTAGACCATACCTAGCACAATAGAATCGAAGTATAATTAATATCACATTAAAGAAAATGGGGCAGCATATATTCATTCCCTCATCCACACTTCAATTCAATGCCAAATCAACCAATTCAACATCACAAGGCCCTTACCCATGGCCATGAACAATAATTCAAAGCAATAACCATAAGACTCAATGAATCTACATCAATTCAATCTAGGTTTAACAATCTAAGATCAATTAGATATCAATTGTATACAATTCTTATATCATTATAAAGCCCATAAGAAACTACACAACAATTCATCAATATTAGCTTAATATCAAGTAACCCAATAAGTAGTCAAAACTAGGGTTCATCAATTTACACGGGTTAATATGTAATTTATGTTAAAATCATCAATACAATATCAATTAGATCATAATTCAATGTTTAGAAATCATTTATGCAAGAACCCATGGTAGAATCCCGAAATTGGACAATTCACTTTAGAAAACTTTATAAAACATCTTGAGGATTGGGCTCCTTGATAAAATAAGTTTCAAGGATCAAAATCTATACATCAAGGATGATAATTCTTCACTTTGATGAAGAATTTCGACACCCCCTCACCAAGCTGCCTCTTCAATAGGGTCTTCAATGGAGGTTTGGGATATTTTCTAAGTGTTTTGGGTTTTCAATTTGGAAGAATGAAGTCTCTAGGTTGTTAACTACTTATATAGTTAATTAAAATACCCATAAGACCCTCAAATAACCGTCCAACACTTAATTTATAAGTGGGGTGAATTTACAATTCACCCCTTAATTGGCAGCAACTCTGCGCGCAGGAACAGGTGCTTGCGACGCCTGCCCTTGACGGGGCGTCACGGCCACAACGGGGCGTCGTACCCCTCCGTTGGTGGCTACAATGGCTTGACAAGGTTGCAATATTCACCCTTGGCTAAGGTCCCCACGACGGAACCCTGTGATGGGGCGTCACAGCTACTACTGGCCGTTGACTGCTCCGTCGCCAAGGCTATCTGGGACAGCCTGCACACTGATTTTGGGTCCTTCTTTAAGGACCCTTTGATGGTCCTTGGGGATACTTTCCCGTACTTTTCTAACCCAAATATGATTGTCTATAAGTTTAACACCTCTCACATAAATATCATACAAAACGAACACGTAAAACTCAACGAAACTCGCCTAGACGTACAAGGTCGACTCAAGGCATATCTTTCGAACGCCTTGGACGTTTTTGGTCGTTTAACCTCCAAACATCACGAAACTTTAACCACTGCCTATACATGCTATATTTACTCTATTAAGAACCTTAAAACACCATGAAACACACATAAATATATATAACCACATTTTAGACATTTTGGTGACTTAGTCGTCAAACGTCTTAGTCGTCCCTTGACGTTTGGCTTCCAACACCTCTAATATTTTAGATACTGCCTCTATTCTATATTTTAGGCATATTTAGGACATTAGAACACCAAGACCAACATATTAGGCTCTATATCCCCTAAGCTATTTTCGAGGTATTACAATCTCGCCCACTTGGACAACATTCGTCCTCGAATGACAAGGTCGACTCAAGGCATATCTTTCGAACGCCTTGGACGTTTTTGGTCGTTTAACCTCCAAACATCACGAAACTTTAACCACTGCCTATACATGCTATATTTACTCTATTAAGAACCTTAAAACACCATGAAACACAAATAAATATATATAACCACATTTTAGACATTTTGGTGACTTAGTCGTCAAACGTCTTAGTCGTCCCTTGACGTTTGGCTTCCAACACCTCTAATATTTTAGATACTGCCTCTATTCTATATTTTAGGCATATTTAGGACATTAGAACACCAAGACCAACATATTAGGCTCTATATCCCCTAAGCTATTTTCGAGGTATTATAATCTCCCCCACTTGGACAACATTCGTCCTCGAATGACACTTGCCACTCTCCGAACACTTCCAAGATAAGAGACTCAACTAGCAGAACATAACCAAAACATACAACACATATCCAAGAGGAAAACATCAACTTCACATAGTCAAGATATTCGCAACACAACAAGAACTAGAAGACAATTCTATAACTCGTTAAGCTACAAAACTCACATGCTTCAATCCAAATAGCAAAAACTCATTTTATACTCAATACCCTACTCATATACATCAGTTCTAACTACATTACCACAATTTTAGACCAACGAATCAAATAGTCATTGTAACCAAAATTTTACAGTGAGCAATTTAACAAGCTACCGTGATTTTTTAGCAAATTTTCCAAAAATGCTCATTTAAGGTAATTAATGATATGAACATGATAATATGCAAAGTAACATCATATAAACACATCTTACAACATGCTCATAACTCAATAAAACATACAATGCAAGAAGTTAATGAAATTCAATTTCAACCAAGCTCCTCCTAAACATCATGCACAAGCAACAAATTCAAGAACTTCTATCTCATCTACAAACCATACTCCCCCACTTAGAAGGAACTCAAATCTTAACAAAAGAAAGAGAACTTACCAATATCATCATCACCCTCATTCTCATCCGGCTTCTCAACTCTAGTACGGAGTGCATAGAAACGCCTCTTAGTTGGAGCATCTTCCTTTGGAACACTAGGAGCAACTTGCTTACCCTTTCTACCTCTAGAAGCAATCGTAGGACAATCCCTAGCCTTATGTCCTTCCTTACCACAACCAAAGCAATTCCCGGTACCCAATAGACACTCACCATAGTGTTTATTGCCACAATTGGCACAAGTAGGTTTGGCATCCTTGGAACTTCTCAAACCTCATCTTAACCCTCCTAGGCTCTTCTTGAGATTGAACTCTTTTCTTGAACCTAGGTTGCTCTTGATCACTATCAACACTCCTTTTCAAACTTCTAGCCATCATCCTAAGTTTAGACTCCTCAATAGATTGTGCATACACCATGAGTCTAGATAGGATCATATCATCATGAAGCATAGCGGTACGACATTCTTCATTCACCAAGTCGGCTACTCTGGTACAAAAACGACTCATTTCCTCTCTTGGATTGGACACAAGAGAAGGAGCATACCTAGACAATGTTGAGAATTTCAAAGAGTACTCCTCAACACTCATATTGCCCTGCTTGAGATTAATAAACTCCTCCACCTTGACGTCTCTCCTCTCTCGGGGAAAGTACTTGCCAAGAAAAGCTCCCTTAAAATCTTCCCACTCAATAGGACCCGAATCCTCCGGCCTATTGTCCTTCCATTGAGTATACCAAATTTGAGAAACATCCCTCAATTGATATGAAGCCAATTCCGCCTTCTCTCTAGATGTAACCCCCATAGCACTCAATATCTTGTACACTTCATCAAGAAACTCTTGGGGATCCTCATTTACCTTAGAGCCAAGAAAGATAGGAGGATTCATCCTCACAAAGTCTCTCAACCTAGAAGTCATAGTGCTCTCCACAACCCTAGGCATCATACTCAAATTGATTTGAGTAGTTACGGCTTGAGCTAAAACCATCAAAGCCTCTCTAATCTCTTGAGTAGTCAACTCCGTACGAACCACCGGAACCTCATTACCTCCACCCACATTAGGAACATGATCACCTTGGGGAGGCACTTGAGCACCTTGAGGAACTTGCTCAACATGAGGATGAATCTCCTCATTCACCCTCTCCTCTTCTAACATTCTAGCGGCCATCCTTCTAGTATTCATCTCCTAGAAACACAAGCAAACACATAAGAAGGATAATCATAACATTTACTCTACCGCACGACATAGGAGTAGAAAAGAAGGGAAACTCTATCGTCTTATAGCCTCTCGCCCATAGATGTGTCGCGCACCGATGGTCAAGACTCTACTAGACGTAACTTGATGAGACTTTTTGATTCCTACGACCAGTTTCACCAACCTATGCTATGATACCAAGCTTGTCACATCCCAAAATCATACCCTAGAAGTTAGAGTACAATCTTGGATTGTAACCGGCATCGTCGAACTCTTGGAGTTCTAAGACAAGCCTCTTTCATATCATTCATTGCATATACATAGTGAAAAGTAGTGCGGAATTAAAACTTTTCGTAAAACAATATAGAAGTCTTTAAACTCTTTCATATAAGTAGAAATTAGGAAAAAGACTAAGTCTCAATCTCATCATCTTAAGACACAAGAATACTTGGGACACGGCCCATACTTCAACACGAAAATAGAAAGACATAGTCTATTACAATACTTCAAAGAAAACATAAAAGACATATGCCCTCGAGTCAATTGAGGACATACTTCAACTTCTTCATGGACGATCCTTCTATATCCAAGTCTTCACTTCCCAAAAGCTCTTTACCTATTAAGAACTATAGATAGAAAATAAAGCATGGAATTAGTACAACCACATGTACTAAGTATGGCATATGCATAAAAATCATGAAAATGGACTTTATTGGAAATATGCATCTTATCATTTTATAAATCATACTTTAATCATAAGAACATCATTTAGCAATTAAGAAACACATAAGATCACAATTAACCAAAAAATACCATTTTTAAGCATCACTTTACAGTGAGCTATATTCATTGTACAGTGAATTAATTCACTGTTACAGTGAAGCACTTCATCCTTCACTTTAAGTCTTCCTAGCATGTAATTCCCTCACTTAAAGTCATCCTAAGATTCACTTAAGTCACACAAAGAGAGACCGCCCATACACCCTCTCTAGATGTGCCTAAACGACCCTTAAGATTACCTACAATGAGTTACATACATACTTTTAAAGCAATCATAAACATCATTGTGAGATTTCTCTACAAATCATGAATCCTAAGTCTCCCATGAGTAAGATGTGAAGGAACCGCCCATACAATCCCTTACACACACACTCAAGTGATCCTATGGACTCATTATAGTAGAATCTTTCTCACTAAATCACCAACCATAGGTGATATGACATTCTCTACCCAAAGGCTATCAAAAGACCTACTTAAGTAAATCAAGAAAATAACGTCCATAGTGACCTCTTCAAGATTACCTAAATAGTCCTTAAGACTACCTAAGGCTTAGATCATGTCAACAAGATTAACCAACTTCCCTAACTAGAGCTATCCTCAAGACTTCCAAAGATAAGACATGAAGAGATCATCCTTCCACGCCCTCCTCACACTTTAGCTAAGGAATGCTAAAGCCACTTTAGATTAGGTACTCATTCATTTACATAGTTACTAACATAGGTCATTAGTTCATTAGTTAATTAAGACTCATACATCACATAAGACACTCACATAATACATCACATAAGACACTCACATAATGGTCTTGGACAAGACCTAGGAAATTCCACATAACACCTTCAAAGCCTATTGTGCAATGTCTAGATAGCGTCCCATACCACCACCTAAACCGCATAAACTTTTCTAATGCTAATAGGTATTCCACATGATGAGAATAGGCAATAACCGACATAGACCATGGTAGCAAGACATGGAATTTGGAGTTCTATCCTACTCCGATGAGGTTGTTGTACTTGCCAATGGTAGAACTTGGACATATCCCATGTAGGCACATGGTTAAGGAATATGAAGGGCTTCTTTGTATTCTAGTCTAATACTTAACTAGAACTACTTCCCTTGCCATACTCACTCGGTGCTAGCCTTTTTTCTGATAGAGTATTTCATACATTAGGTTTACATTAAAAGGGTTCCATATCTAGTTCATAACCCAATTACATTTACCCTACCAAGGAAGGTCCACTAGGGCTACCTCACTATGGCAATAAGAAGCTCATGATGACTTTCCTAAGTGTTAATATGATGCCGTTCCAGCCAACTAACCTTAAGTCCATCATTTCTTTACTTTGAAGGATACCATTATGGCTTACACTTGAATCAATCTTAACCTTACCCTTAAGTCAAGGTTTGCACATAAGAGACTCTCATAACATCATTTAAAGTCACATGTCATTCATACATTCAAGACTAAGAGTTATAACAACCTTAATCAAGACATCACATATCTATAATCATATATACATCAAGCAAGAGATACAAGTCAACCAAGACAAGACACCACATACTTCACTTATAACACATAATACAAGTCATTCTAGAAACACCTCTAAAACAACCTAACATATTTAAGTCATCCTATATATCATCATAACATCATTAATAAACTCCACATAGACTCATAAAGTCAAGTAGGAATAACCAAGACTTAACCTAACACTACTCTCATAATGTCAAGTCAAAGTCTAACATGATCACTTAAGGCAACACAACTAGAAGAATATATACATGACTATATAACTTCACATGTAGATAGGTAATGTCATGCTTCACATAATCAAACTACACAAACAGCCACATAACTTCAAGTAGTTTCCAATAAGGCCATGCTCATAATATTGCATAAAGTAACGCCGATAAGGCCACATCAATTGCAAGTAAAACACATAACACCGCCACCATAAGTGGACCATACCAAGCACAATAGAATCGAAGTATAATTAATATCAAATTAAAGAAAATGGGGCAGTATACCTTCATTCCGTCATCCACACTTCAATTCAATGCCAAATCAACCAATTCAACATCACAAGGCCCTTACCCATGGCCATGAACAATAATTCAAAGAAATAACCATAAGACTCAATGAATCTACATCAATTAAATCTAGGTTTAACAATCTAAGATCAATTAGATATCAATTGTATACAATTATTATATCATTATAAAGCCCATAAGAAACTACACAACAATTCATCAATTAATATCAAGTAACCCAACAAGTAGTCAAAACTAGGGTTCATCAATTTACATGGGTTCATAGGTAATTTATGTTAAAATCATCAATACAATATCAATTAGATCATAATTCAATGTTTAGAAATTATTTATGCAATAATCCATGGTAGAATCCCGAAATTGGACAATTCACTTTAGAAAACTTTGAAAATATCTTGAGGAATGGGCTCCTTGATGAAATTAGTTTCAAGGATCAAAAGCCATACATCAAGGATGATAATTCTTCACTTTGATGAAGAATTTTGACACAAAAACCCCTCACCAAGCTGCCTCTTCAATAGGGTCTTCAATGGAGGTTTGGGATATTTTCTAAGTGTTTTGGGTTTGGGATATAAGTATATAGTTAATTAAAATACCCATATGACCCTCAAATAACCATCCAACACTTAATTTATAAGTGGGGTGAATTTACAATTCACCCCTTAATTGGCAGCGACTCTGCGCGCAGGAACAGGTGCTTGCGACGCCTGCCCTTAACGGGGCGTCACGGCCACAACGGGGCGTTGCAGCCCTCCGTTGGTGGCTACAATGTCTTTACAAGGTTACAATATTCACCCTTGACTAAGGCCCCCATGACGGAACCCTGTGACGGGGCGTCACAGCCACTACTGGCCGTTGACTGCTCCGTCGCCAAGGCTGCCTGGGACAGCCAGCACATTAATTTTGGGTCCTTCTTCAAGGACCCTTTGATGGTCCATGGGGATAATTTCCCGGACGTTTCTAACCCAAATACGATCGTCTATAAGTTTAACACCTCTCACATAAATTTCATACAAAACGAACACGTAAAACTCAACGAAACTCGCCTAGACGTACAAGGTCGACTCAAGGCATATCTTTCGAACAGCTTGGACGTTCTTGGTCGTTTAACCTCCAAACTTCACGAAACTTTAACCACTGACTATACATGCTATATTAACTCTATTAAGAACCTTAAAACACCATGAAACACACATAAACATATATAACCACATTTTAGACATTTTGGAGACTTAGTCGTCAAATGTCATAGTCGTCCCTTGACGTTTGGCTTCCAACACCTCTAATATTTTAGCTACTGCCGATATTCTATATTTTAGGCATATTTAGGACATTAGAACACCAATACCAACATATTAGTCTCTAGAGCCCCTAAGCTATTTTCGAGGTATTACAAATTGGTTGTTTAAATTTATGTAAAACACTTGTCATATCAAAGGGTTTAACAGTCCTATTATCCGGTTGTTTATCAAGGACTAAATCTCTTAAGGCTATTAAGTATTTTTTCTTTAAATCGGGATCCTCAATATGGTCTATCATATCAAAAATTGTTTCTTTACTACTAGTGATGACATTTATGGACTGATTCTTGCAGGTGCAAATTGCACTGCCGCATTCACAAGAGTCGGATGATTTACTATCATCAAAATCGTAGGCTATATTTAGTTGATTTTCATCGGAGGAGGAGTTGTTCCTATTATTTTCTAGGATAGAATACAACTTATCTTTAACTTCTTCTTCTAATTCTAACATATTAATTTTGTCTTTCTTTTTATTAGTGGCTGGACAGTCTTTGGCTCGATGTCCCATTTTCCCACAGCCCCAACACCGTTCAGTGTTGTTTGGTTTAAATCTAGAGTCACGATCAAGTCTTTTTTTATAATGACGGGGTTTTTCTTATTTATCATTATTCTTATGGCTTCTTTTAATTCTTTTAGAAGCCTCTTTTGATGGGGCAAATAGGTTAATATAACTGAAGTCTTCACAAAAATTTCCTAATTCCTTTTGTGATAATTTACTATCCTTTTTTAGTTGATTTTTAAGTTTCATGTCTGTACATAATTCTAATCCAGTAATATTTATAAAACTTATGAGGTCACCATAGGTTAATTGATTATAGTGAATTTTTCCTTCAAACCTATCTTTTAATTTTATCATGACCTTTTCAGCAAATAGAGTTGGTAAACCACTAATAAATTTTTCTTTCCAATAGTCGTGATTGCAGTCTTTGCGAATCATAACTTTGTTTATAAAAATATCTTTATACCACCTAAAATCATCTAACTTTGTACAATATAGATTAGATAATATTTCTAAACTTCTATCTTGAAAGAATTGTGGTTCACCTATAAATTCTTTAGGTATACTATAAATTAAGCTGACAGTAGCATCTTCTAGAATTTGATTTTCTATAGTATGCCCTCCAGATTCAGTTTTAACTATAGGGATAATAGTGGTTGCATTTACTACCCTTTCCCTATTATCTTCGGTGAGGTAGTTGTCCCACCAATTTTTTAATGTGCCAGTAAATCCAGAGGTAATTAAAGTAGCAGCTTGTTTATCGGATAATTTTTTTATTTTATATGCCGTAATGGACATACCCATTTCATGTAATTTATTATATATTTGATGTTCTGCGAGTCCATCAATATTCCATTCCGCAATCTCACTTTCAGAATGTGAAGTATCTGATAGAAATTCATTTTCTTCATACTGCATATCCGGAAAGGAATGTCTCTTATAATAATTCTTTTTGATGGAATAAGTAGAACCTAATGTATTAATTTCATTGTCATTATCTTTGGATAAGGTATTTATAGCCTTAGATTTTAGTTTTTCATTAATTATTCCTATAAGTTCATCAGTAATTTCAAGTTTCTCTTGAAAGTTAGGTAATTTATCTTTGGGAAGTTCAGGTAATTTAAATATTGGGTGAATTTCCAAATCTTTATTTTTACTCTTATAGGAAAAGATTGGCTTATCCTTAATATTGTATTTATTATTAGCCTTTAGGATTTGATTAGACACTACGTAAAGTAGTTGATTTGTATAATTATTTTGTTGTAGTATTTTATTTATATCTTTATTTGTAGGATCACCTTTTGTGTCCATTATATCCATTTTAAAGGGTGAGGCAGTAATAATTTTATTCTCTATTGGTAAATTAATTTCTTCTAATGGGGGAATTGTAGATTCAACTACTTTATTATTTTTGGTAGTATACCATTTGTTTACAAGCATGTTTAATGACTCCTTTTGGTCATCTAATTTTCCTGTACATTCAAACCATTTAAAAAATTCTATATTACAGTTTATTCTTTTTATATCACTAAACCATTTATTTCTAAAGGTTATTCTTTCTGATAAATAATATTTTTGTACATACCATTCCTTTTTAATGGAATTTTCTTGACTAGTCCAAAGTTTATCTAAATATTCAATATCTGGTTCAAAAGGTTCATCAAATCTAATCATGCATAAAGCATCTTCAATTTCTTTACTAGGAGTGGGATTAGATTTTTTTAGTTCATATTCTACCTTTGGAATGGTTTCTGAGAAATCTACCCCTTTTTATTTTTTATCTATTTCTTCTAAGGATATGTCATCTTCCTCCTTAGTAATGTAGAAAGAAGGTCCAGAAAATGACATTCTTTTACTTGTAGAGATTTGATTATAAGATTGGGATCTTGCAAATTTTAAATCTATGGATCCATCTGGAAATTGAATTACTTGATCAATATGTGGATTCTCTTCTTTAATTTCTAGCTCCGTTATGGAGTCAAAATGCCAATCATCTTTTGTTAATACATCATCCCATTTTATCATCTTTAGGACAAAGGTGTTATTATGGTTATGATTTGCTTCCATGAGCATAGTAACTCCTTTATTACTTATTATTTTAGCCTTAGGAGCTAAGGTAGTTTTCATTAGTCTATAATATTCTCTATATATTATGACTATGTCTCTAGTATTAGCTTTACTATTCATATTTTTAGTTTTAACATTTAAAGTTGATGTATCAATTACATTTTGATCATTAATATCTATTGAATAATTGGGATAACAATTAAAGTATACCGGGCCATTTGCAAGGTTACTTTGTAGTACTGCTAATAATGAATCATCAAAATTTAATAATCTATTGTCTTAAAAGAAGACATATGGGTACATCTAAACCCAATCTATATAATGGTTTGACTGCTACCTGGACAAGTCCTATGTGAAGAAATTTATAATTCTTCTTATATCTATTAATAACATTGGTTGCTAATAATCTAATAGTTTCAATATTTTTATTAATAGCAATGGTAGACTCAGAAGTCCTAATATTATAATTTCTAATAAAATCAAAGTGTCATGTTTTATAAACCTTTTTAAAGTGTTCTTTAGGAATATTCCAATTTTGTAGATCATTTTCAATTTTTGCAATTTTATTAGAGGTTGTAGAGATGTTAATACTATTTAAAATATTTTGATGCGTAGGTGAATTCATTTTAATTCAAGGGAGAATTTAGCGGGGAGAAGAACACTATCCATGGGCTTAAATGTCTACTCTAAAGATTACTACGGGAATAATAAATTCTTTGTGTAGTAATTGTTGTTACCTTTTTCACTAATTTTCTTTGATCTTATTCCTATAGGCTTGGCGACGGGAACACCATCCGGGTCCGGCTCTACGACACACACAGTCTAAGCTAATCCAATGAAAAGTACGGGCTTGCTAACGTCTAAATCGAGAATTATCCGGTTACCCCACTTCAAGGAATAAAACTAAGAACACAAGTGGAAGAACAACAACAACTACCAAACTCCGAACTTACCACCCCGACAGCAACCTAAGTTTCGACGCCGTCCGCCCAAGGACATCGTAGGGACTTAGCCGCTCCTACTCATACCCTTCCCAGCCAACTTGGCTCTGATACCAATTGAGGGGACGGACCGAGTTCCGGGACGGAATCCTAAGGAAATTTGGGCAGAGTAACTGAAGGGAGCAAGAATAATCAAATGCTTAAAGAAATCTTAGGGACACTCCCCTATACATTAAAAGAAATACATAAAAGTCTTTAAATAAGAAACTAAGAAAAAGACTATGCCCTAGAATATATGAGGACATACTTTTTCTTGAGAAGAACTATCCCAAGCTTCACCTTCGAACCTTCAAAAGCTTCCAACAACCTATACTTATAGAGTATAGAAAAATATGGGGTTAGTACAAAACAATGTACTAAGTATGACATATGCAAAAACATTCAAAAAGGTACATTTTAGTAAAATAAGCTTTCATGCCAAGTAATTATAACATTCATGAATTTAGAAGCAAAACAACATAAGAAACATCATTTAATACTTAGATAAGGATTTTCCATAATGTTGAACAAAGAATACACTTTACAGTAAGTTACCCAATTTTTACAGTAAACACCTTTACATTACAGTGAACTATCTTAGGGCATTACAGTAAACTATTTTTAGGACATTACAGTGAACTAAAAGACTCCAACAATTGTGAACTTCCAAGGTGTTGACAGTGAGGAAGTGAACTCATTTCCGTAGGATTTTCCCTAACTAAGGTTATCCTAGGACTCTCCAAGGTAAGACATGAAGAAAACATCTAAACACTTCCTTCAATACACACTAAAGCGATCCTAAAGACTACCCCTTTCGGCATTACTCACCTCAGGAGAACTAGTCACCACTCAATCACAAGACATTAGAGGAACACCCAATAAAACACCAAAGACTTCCCTTTCGGAATTCCTACTTAGTGCAATGAGTAGTTGGTGTCCCATACCACCACCTACCTAAGTAGTACACTCTTTTAGAAGGTTTGGCACCAAGTCTTCCCTTTCGAAAGGTCCTACTTAGTGCAATGAATAGATAGCGTCCCATACCACCACCTACCCTAATTAGCACGTTCTTTTAGAAGACTTAGTTCATTCAATTCACATAGGTAGCACATGTTTTTAAAGACTTAGTACTTTAATTAGTTTTTTGGGGGTTAGCTTAACCGACAAAGACCATGAGAGCTAGACATGGAATCCCGATATCAACCCCTATCGGATGAGGAATCCTCACTTTCCTAGAGTAAGGTCATACTGATTAGCTTTTACCTGGCTTTCCCAATACCTACACCTATGTGGTCACATAGTTAAAGGATAAGAAGATATATACTAAGTAACTCATTCTCTACTAACGAGGAGTACTCATCTCAAGAGGTACATTGGAAATAACATATCAACTCACGAAGTGTAACCACCCCTTCTTCATATCCTCTCGGTGCTAGGCATAACTCCCCACGGATTCTCAACATTATAAACTATGGGTTAAGGATAACTAGTGAACACCTCATCTCAACTCACGAAGGGTATTCATCCTCTGACCTATCTTAGAAAGCTCTTAGGATGTAGTGAGGTTGCTACTAGACACTTTATCTGAACTCACGAAGAGTGTCCACCCCAAGACTCCCTTTTTTACCCAACTTAGCATATAAGTGTGTGCGTGTACACGTGAGCACACCTTGCATATAAGCATCATTTCATTAACCTTACTTCTATACATGCTTTAGACCTTCTTTTATCAAATCATACACTTTACATACTCCACATAATCATATACTTCATTTAGACATAATCTAGGTTAAACATACAATTCAAGCTTCACAAAACACAATATAAGACCCATTTTCAATATCTCTTCATTTCACATATTAGACCTTCAAATCCACATTCACAATATATACTAAGTAATATCAAGTTCATCAAGTAAACACCGCCACCAACAAGGTGGACCATACCACTCTAGAACAATTTATAATAAGAACTATACAATATAAGCAACTCACCATTTAACCAAGCCATCACCACCTATAATCATTTTCTCAATATTTCATCGTAATAGGTCCCTTAGGTCAGTACCTAAACCAACATAACAACACAAGGAAACCAAAGTTCGTTCTTTACACAAACATGCTCATTTAACCCATTTCTTTAGCTAAAAGTTGGAAATATGCATAAACATGAGTTCATTAGTTTTTTACATTAAAATCATCAATTAATTCTAGAATAAATACATTTGAATCATTAAAACACTTTTACAAGAAGACCCATGCTTAGAATTAAAGATAGAAGAAGGTAGAGTTTGAATACCCTTTTCGAAATCTTTTGGAATTGACTCCTTGAATGGAAGAGGGTTCAAGGATGGATACCATACCTCAAATGCAAGACAAACCCACTGACTTTTGATGAAGAACACGCCCAAACCATCCCTCTTAGCTCTTCTTGACTTCTACCATCCAAAGAGCCTTGAGAGAGAATTCTAAGGGAGAGTGGTTTTGGGGTTTTAGGAAATGAGGTCTAAAATTAGGTCCTAGGGTTTGAAATACTTTAATACACCTAAGTAACCCTAAAATAAATGTCCAAGGTCCTTAAAAGACTTGGGGTGAATTTACCAAACACCCCAAGACAAGGCAGCCCTTTAACAGCTTTTGCAGGCAGCATCCACGTCCCTCAAACGATGGGCCGTTTGTCAACAACGCCCCATCTATGGTGTGTCGTTTGTTGTGACTGCAGCTCTCAAACCTGCAGGCTTTCATATCCAAACGACGGATAGGGACCGACGGACCATCTATCCATCAACGGTCCGTTGGTTGGGTATCGTGGTTTGAGACTTAGCTCCATTTGGAGCCTGTCCATCCTACCTTGCATGGCCAATCGACTCCCTTGGTAGACGGACCGTTGGTGGACCAACGAACCATCCTTTGGGTCGTCGTTTGGTCACTGTTTTGGCAGTTTGGTCCAAGTCTTGGGACTTTCTCTAGGGCCTTCTTGTGGGTCCTATGTAGGTTCATACCCGAACGTTAATACCCTAAACATGGTTGTCTAGGTCTTAGGAATATCTCATACAAGTTTCAATCAAAACAAACACGTAAAACTTACTTAAACACCTCAAGACAAACAAGTACTTTCTAAGGCACATCTTCTGAACGTCATAGACATTCTTGGTCATTTGACCACCAAACTTAACCAAACTTCACACACTGCCTAAGAACACTAAAGTAACTGATTTTAACTTAAAATTAACTCAAGAAAAAATCACGAAGTTCTAGTTCACCTTAGTTCGTTTTAGGGCGTTACAAGTATTGTATAAATTACTATTGCATGATGTTGTTACACCTATTGTTGGGTGGAATTGATTGTTTGACGGTAAAACCATGGATGATGGTTATTAAGGAGATTGGTTAAGTCTTTGGAATCTCAAATCTTTACTTAAATTATGATTACATGTGTTTAGTGATGATGTTCTAGTGAAGTACACCTTATTATAAGATTGATTAGGGTTGGTATGATGTTGAATTGAAATGTCTTTATTTCTGGCTTCTGAAATATAAGCTACTATGTAATGATATAAGGTTGGTGATGAATTACCCATGTGCCTTATTATGATATGATGATATAAATATGCTAACCTCACATGTGTGAATTGTATTGAAATGATATAATCATGCAATTCCTATTGAGCTAATGACTATGACTATATAAGGGGTAGACCCCTATGAGCTAAACTAAGTTATAATTATTAATGAAATACATTTCAAAAGGGACTCTATCTTAGCACCGAGTGAACTAGAGTGAGGAGTGTCCCTTCCCACATAGGGAAGGTAGTTTTACTATTGTGCTCATGAGATTGAAGACTATAATGCATGAAGCATAAAGAGGGTTCCAAATACATCTCCTAGTTCATGAACTATGTTTACCCCATAGGAATACTAGCAAATGGATCCACATAGAGGCTATGTTCATATTTTAGTACTACCATGGCAAGTAGTCCACCTTCGTTCTGTCTAGGGTTCCATGACACCGGATTCCACATTAGCTCATGTGGTCTATGTTGGATAAGGCAAGATGTTCCCAAAGGTAAAATGAAGTAATAAAGTTAACTCTAACTAGGATGACCTAAGGGGATTGGCTTAGTCTAGGTAGGGGTATGGGACTCTACCTATACATTGCATTAGTTAGCCTTGGGGGAATTCTTAGGAAGATATTCTTATTTATAGATATGCTTATAAATATAAATGATATGTATATGTTGATCTTACATGTTAATGACACTATGTAATATTGGTTTCACTTATGAATATGTACTTGGTCACCATTGCCAGATATGATGATAATTATGCTTGATATTATTGTATGAAAAGTTAGGCATTGCTTATGGTCCTTGTTTGGTTTGCTTAATTGAGTAAGGTTATTGGGCCTTACTTAGCCATTGCACTAGTTGTCTTAATGGGGGTTCATGAGTAACGGTCTTGCTTAGGTTATGATGTTATGAACTCTTATACATGCTTGTTGATATTATAACTTAATGTTAGAGTTATCTTAACTATGTGCTAAATTATGTTGATATGCATGTTGACTTGACTAGAATTGATATTTTTGGTCTTGTAATGTACATGGTCTTGACGTAAGGAATTGGTGCTTATATACTTGTATTAGTTCTTGAATGTGCATAAGGTCTTTTCAAAGTGACTTTGCATGCTTTTGAATAAATGTCCCTTTTTGGCATGATTTCTATGTTGTATGTGCATATGATTCCATACTTAGTACAAGTGATGTGTTAACCCCATTTCTCCCTATTTCCCCAACATTTTAGGTTCCGGCTGCTGAGGAGATTATGGTCATTTGCAAGGAAGGATTTGAATCAATCTCCAAATGGGTATGTCATCAAGTCCGAGGATGATGCCTTGTTCTTACTCTAGCTATGTTTCAATGTTATAGTCTAAATGCGGTTATTTCATTCTACTTGTTTCAAGATATTGTTGTAAGCCCTAAGTGGCATTTATACATTGTGTAAGATCTTTTTCCCATATGGTTCGATTCCGTTTAGATAGCAAACTCAATAAAGTCACTATTAAGAACAAGAATCCTCTCCCTAGGATTGACGACTTGCTTGATCAACTCCAAGGGGAATGCGACTTTTCTAAGATTGACTTGAGATCGAGATATCACCAATTTAGGGTGAGAGGGGAGGATATACCAAAAACGGCACTGCAAACTAGATATGGTCACTATGAGTAGAAATGTCATTTGGTCTCACTAATGCCCCAACAACGTTTATGGACCTCATGAATATGGTGTTTCAAAGTTTTATAGATTCATTTGTCATTGTCCTCATTGACGACATCTTGGTCTATTAAAAAAAAAGGGTGAGCACATGAATCATTTGAGATGTGGAATTGCAAGTGCTTAAGGAAAACAAATTATTTGCCAACTATAGAAAATGTGAGTTTTGGTTGAGTTCGGTGGTGTTTCTTGGTCATATCATCTCTCTGTTGAGGGAGTTGAGGTTGATCCAAGGAAAACCGAGGTGGTCAAGAATTGGCTAGACCTTTAACTCTAACCAACAGGAGAAGCTTTTTGGGTCTAGCGGGATATTATAGGAGGTTTGTGGATGGTTTTGCATCTCCCTTGACTACCTTGACCGAAAAGAGTATGAAATTTGAGTGGTCGGAGGCATGTGAAAGAAGCTTCCAAATCTTAAAGGATAGGCTTACTTCCACTCCAGTGTTGACTTTACTAGAGGGTACCAAGGGCTTCGTTGTATATTGTTATGCATCCCTAGTGGGCTTAGGGTGTTTCCTTATGCAATATGGGAAAGTAGTAGCTTATGTTTCTTAACAACTTAAGGTGTATGAGAAGAATTATCGAACTTATAATCTTGAGTAACCGGCCGTGGTATTTGCCTTAAAATATGGAGGCATTATTTGTATGGTGTTCGTGTTGATGTGTATACCGATCACAAGAGTCTCAAATATGTGTTTACTCAAAAGGAGTTAAATCTCCGACAAAGAAGGTGGTTGGAATTGTTGAAAGACTACGATGAGTGTTCTTTACTACCCCGACGAAGCCATTGTAGTTGCGGATGTTGTAAGTCCTATGACCATGGGTAGTGTTTCTCATGTAGAAGAAGCCAAGAAAGACCTAGTGAAAGATGTTAATAGGTTGGCTCGTTTGGGTTTTAGATTGGAAGATTTTCCAAATGGTTGTTTTATGGTCCATTATAACTCCAAGTCGTCTTTTGTGGTTGAGGTGAAGTCTAATTAACACCTTGATAAACAATTGATGTAGTTGAAGGAATCGGTTCTTGGTAAGCTTATGAGTCATTCTCCTTAGGAGGGATGATGCTTGAGGTATCAAGGAAGATTGTGTGTGCCCAATGTTTATGATTTGAGAAACCAGATTCTTGAGAAAGCTCATGGTTCCCGTTAATCCATTCATCCGGGTTCTACAAAGATGTATCATGACCTTAGAGAAGTGTTTTAGTGGGAAGACATAAATATGGCTTCGTGGTAAGTTTGCCTCGGACTCAAAAGCAACATGAATCTACATGTGTGGTTGTGTATAGGTTGAACAAATCCCCTCATTTTATACCCGTCATGTCCATATACTCGACGGAGGATTATGCAAGAATCTTCATAGATGAGATTGTGTATCGTCATGGTATTCCATCATCCATCATATCAGATAGGGATGCACAATTCAAATCTAGGTTCTTGATGTCATTCAAAAAAGGGTTGGGTACAAAGATGAAGTTAAGCACCACTTTTAATCCCCAAACGGATGGTCAAGCGGAGCGTACTATCAAACCCTTGAGGATATGCTTAGATCTTGTATATTTGACTTCAAGGTAAATTGGGATAAACATTTGCCTTTGGTTGAGTTCTCTTATAATAATAGTTACCATTCAACTATATCTATGGCTTCTTTTGAGGCCTTGTATGGTAGGAGATGTAGATATCCAATTGGATGGTTTGAAGTGGGAGAGTTTTTTCTTTTGGGTCCTGAATTGATTTATAAGACTTTTGAGAAAGTTCACATATAAGGAACCGGTTGCAAGCAACTTATAGCCGTGAAAAGTCTTATGCCGACCATAGGAGCAGGGACTTAGAATTTGAACAGGGTGATAAAGTGTATCTAAAAATTTCACCCATGATGGGAGTGGTGAGATTTGGCAAGGAAGGGAAGTTGAGTCCTCGTTATGTGGGTCCCTATGAAATGTTGCAAAAAGTGTGCAAGGTTGCATACGTGTTGAGATTACCAAGTGAATTGGCTTCGGTTAATCTAATGTTCCATGTCTCAATACTTAAGAAGTGTATCGGTGATCCCGAGTCCATTCTTTTGAGGGTTTATGTGTAGAAGAGAACCTCTCCTATGAGGAGGTTTCGGTTGAAATCCTTGATAAACAAGTGATGATGTTAAGGAACAAGGAGGTGACTTTTGTAAAGGTGTTATGAAAGAATCACCTAGTTGAGGAAGTAACATGGGAGGCCGAGGCCGACATGAAGTCCTGTTACCCTCATCTCTTTGTTGAATAAGGTTAGTTGTTCCTACCAATAATGAAAATAATAAATAAATTGAAATTGACTTCTTTTGCAAAGATGTGCATACTTATGATGAAGGTTTTTGCTAAAATGAAGTTTCATGCCAAAATGCTCTTTTGCTTGTTTTTGCACTGATTGTTTACTTGGTATGTTGTTGCCATTATGAAATCATATTGAGCATGTTGATAGGTTGAATTTTGGCATAATTGACTCTTTAATGATATGTTGAGACCATGTTGTTGTGAGAAGGAAATTCCTCATGTGGTGATGTGAGCTCTTATGTGTTGTAATTGATATTTCAAGTTACTTTGTGTAAATGCCAGGTTGTTATGATTTGAGTTGTAACTCATATTTATTTTGCATGTTGTTGGTAGGGATGTTAGTATTGAGTCTATTCTCTCCCTTCAAAAGATTTTTAGTGTTATTCGGGGACGAATGTTCCTGGGGGGGGATATTGTAACACTCCAAAAGTTCAAAACCTAATCTAGAGTCGCACATAAGTGTCAAAGGATTTTAACAGTGTTTTAAGGTTAATAATAGTGTATAAAATTCATTTAGGAAGTTTTAGAATCAAAACGTCAAGGAACGTCCATGACGTCCGGAGACTAGTGCAAAAGATGCTAGTGTGCCTTAGCCTATTTCACGGGGTCTTAAGAGTCAGAAATTTATTGAATTTTGTTGTAAGGTGTCTAAAATGTAATAGAGTTGGTTTAGGGTCTAAAGTTCATGTACGACTCGCCAAGGACCAACCAAAGGGTCCTTAAGGAGGACCCTTGCATTTTGGCTAAAAGCTGTCTTGAGACAATAGCAATCGACGAGGTGCAGGCGACGAGGCGTAAGTCAATAGACGGGTCGTCGATGCCTCCGTAAATGAAAACTTAGCCATTTTGTCAAAATTTTCATTTTGGCAAGTTTCTGACCACAACGACGGTGTGAAGGACAGTGTTGGTCATGGCCGTCGACTAACCTACGACCCATAGGTCGGGGTCTCGTAGGTCAGGCCTACATTTTTCTAGTGTATTTTAAGTTACTATATTTAATGAATTAGTTGGTTAGTTAATTAGTTAGGGGTTCGGGGAGGTCTAATTAAGTTAGTTAGTGACTTATATAAAGACCTAAGCCTAATTAAACTAACCTAACTCCCATAATTCCAAAACGCAATTGAACTTCCTTCTCTCTTCTTTCTCTCTCCCAAAAAAAGACAAACTCCATCGAAGGGATAGGTCAAGGTCATTAGGGCAGCAAGGAGAGTTCTTTTCTCCATCATTCTTCAACAATTAACAATGTATGAGATCTTTCACCTTTGGAATTCTTTTCCCCAAAGGGTTCTTCCAAAAATTGATTTCAGAAAGATGAGTTTCATGTGGGTTTTCTTCTCTTATGAATTTTATCTTCTAAATTTTATTGTCTATGGTTTATTTTGATTATTATACTTAGATTATGATGTATTGTGATTTAATTATGCTAGTTTCTTGATGAATTAACCTAGTATGTATAGTAGATCATGAAATTGACCCAAGTCCCTAACCCTAGGTTATGAACTAGTGAAGAACTGATGTGTAGTGAATCAATTGACTTCATTATTGTATTAATTACTATCGTGTGATGATATTACACCCATTTGTGGGTTGAATTGGATGGTTGATGGTAAAACCTTGGATAATGGCGTGTGAAGGAGGTTGGGGTAAGTCTTCTGATCTCAAACCTTTACTTCAATTATGATTACTTGTGCTTACTGATGAATTTCTATTAAAGTACACCTTATGATAAGATTGAGTACGGTTGGTGATAAAGATTACAATTGGGGAAGAAACCAGTTGAAATCAAAAACAAAATTAAACAACACAAAAGTAAGATAGATTAGACATAAGAGATGAGAAAGAAGAAAGAAAGGCTAATTGATTAAACAATCAACAAAGGACGACGATAAACTTTAATTTGAAAAGAAACAAATCAAATTGAAAACCACAAATGAGCAATCTCAAGTGAAATCAAGATTAAGAAGTTCTAAATCAACAATGAGAATTCACCCATCAATAATCTAGAATAAGCTACACTAAGCTAAGATAATGTAAAGGGATTCCACCCTTAAACTACACTCTTGAAAAAGTTTGTTCATTTAACATTCAAATTCCATGTAGTCTAACTCTTCCAAAATAAAAGAAACTACTATTTATACTAATGAAATAAAGAAGACACTTTTTTGACTATTTTACCCTTAATGAGGTAGGGGCCTTGTTTGGTTGTCTTCTTTTGTGAATTCTTGAAAATTATGAGATGACCATTTGCATAAATAGTCTCTTTTTTCTTTCTCTTAACTTATATGAACATTCCACACATTGTACTTCTTGATTTTGTGTCCATCAAGCTCCTCTAAATCTTTTATGCAATCCATGCGATCCATGTTGTTATCAGTTGGTATGATGTTGAAGTGAAATGTATTGATTCATGTCTTGTGAGTTATAGGCTAGGATGTAATGATATAAGGTTGGTGGTGAATTACCTATGTGCCTTACTATGATATGGTGATGTAAATTTGCTAACCTCACATGTGTGAATCATATTGAAAGGATGTTCTCATGTAATCCCTATTGAGCTAAAGATAATGAATATATAAGGAGTAGTCTCCTATGACCTAAACTATGTTATGATAATTAATGAAAGACATTTCAAAAGAGACTCTAGCTTAGCACCGAGTGAAGTAGAAGTGAGGAGTTTCCCTTCCCACATAGGAAGATAGGTTCACTATTGTACTCATGAGATTGGAGACTATAACGCTTAGAGCATAAAGAGGGTCCCAAATACATCTCCTAGTTCTTGAACTATGTTGCCCCCATAGGAATACTAGCTAGTGGATCCACATAGATGTTATTTTCATGTTTTGGTACTACTTTGGCAAGTAATCCACCTTCTTTCGGTGTAGGGTCCCATGACACCGGATTCCACATTAGCTCATGTGGTCTATGTCGGTTAAGTCAAGATGTTCCCAACGTAAAATGAAGTAATAAAGTGAACTCTAACTAGGATGACCTAATGGGTTTGTCTTAGTCTAGGTAGGGGTATGGGACTCTACCTATACATTGCACTAGTTAGTTAGCCTTGGGGGAAGTCTTAGAAAGATATTCTTATGTAGTTATATGCTTATAAATGTAAATGATATGTATATATTGATGTTACATGTTAATGACACTATGTAATATTGGTTTCACTTATGAATATGTTGTTGGTCTCCAATGCTAGATATGATGATAATTATTCTTGATGTTATGGTATGTAAATTTAGGCATTTCTTATGGTCCTTGTTTGGTTTACTTGATTGAGTAAGGTTATGGGGCCTTTATTATTCATTGCACTAGTGGACTTAATGGGGTTTATGAGTAATGGTCTTGCTTAGGTTATAATGTCATGAACTCTTATGCATGCTTGTTGATATTATAACTTGATTATAGAATTGTCTTGATTATGTGCTCAATTATGTTGATATGCATGTTGACTTGACTAGACTTGATATTGTTAGTCTTGTGTTACACATGGTCTTGACTTAAGAAATATATGTTTATTGACTTGTATTGGTTCTTGAATGTGCATAAGGTATTTCCAAAATGACTATGCATGCTTTTAAATGAATGCCTCTTTTTGGCATGATTTCTATGTTGTATGTGCATATGATTCCATACTTAGTACAAGTGATGTGCTAACCCCATTTCTCCCTTTTCCCTCAACATTTAGGTTCCGGTCGTTGAGGAGATTTGATCATTTGCAAGGAAGGCTTTGAATCATTCTCCAAGTGGGTATGTCCTCAAGTCCGAGGATGATAACTTGTTCTTACTCTATCTAGGTTTCTTTGATATAGTCTAAAGACGATCATTTCATTTTACTTGTATCAAGACATTGTTGTAAGACCTAAGTGGCATTTATACATTGTATCCGCTTATGCACATATGGTTCGATTCTGTTTAGATGGTTTCATATGAGACATCCCTTTTAAGACAATATTGTGTATATTATATATATATATATATATATATATATATATATATATATATATATATGTATATATATATATATATATATATATATATATGTATGTATTTATGTGTGCGTGTGTCATAAAAGTAGAAGACTATGTAATTTTCTTATACGAGGAGTCTATGTATACTTGGTATGAATTTTTTATGTGTAAGCAAGATGTAACGACCTGTATTTTTGTATGTGGTAGTTCTATTCATGTTATACTTGACATATACTTATAGTGTAGGTGAGGGATCATGTTTCTTACATGATTAGTGTTGGTTTAAACTAGCTTGGAAGGTGATGTAATGCCTTGCACGTTTTAGCATATGTATTGCAAGTTAACTCCGATGGAAAGTATTTAAGTAATTATAGTAAGGTGGTAATTGAGCTAGCAGTTGCATCACCTACTTGATCTATATTATAGTTAAAGGGCCCAAGTTTGATTGACCAGATTTAGGCTTATATTTAGGGGCTCATTTGAAGCCCAAACCTATTAAAGAAAATGTGAATGAAAGAAGGCCCAACAGCCAGATCTGCCAATTGGCCATTATGGATAAAGCCCAAGTGAAACTAAGTAAGTACATGACCTCCTAAGATTTGTTTTACCATGTTATTGGGCCAAGTGTGTACCACCTACTTGCACTAATCTGTCCCAAGCTGATTAAAAGAACAAAGGAAAAATGGACAGCCAAGGTCCAATAATATTAAGTCCAAAAGGGCCCAAGTTAAAAGGACAAGCAGGTGGGGCACCTACTTGACATTATATGGACCAAAATTGGTCAAGAGTGTCGGCCATAACACCTCCTTTTTCAAAGGATAAGGATCAAGTCTTATTCTCCATTTTGAACTTGCAAAATTTCAGATTTTCTTAAGTTTCTTTCTTGGTCTCTCTTGGCTTCAATAAGCAGCCCTAAAACACCTTAGGGATTCTTGAGTGCTGTCTCATTTTCAAGTAAGAAGTTTGAAGGAGAGTTTGAATTCTTGAAGTACAAGTTTAGAGGATAAATTTCCAGAATTAAGGTAAGACTTCAACCCATTTGTTTTCCTCTCTTTGATCATGTTTGGATTGGAGAATTTTGTATATATTTATCAAGAATTCATGGATGATGATAAATCTTTGAGTCAATATTCTCCTATTATGCTTAAAGATTTGAGATTGTTAGTGGCTGCCTTATGAATATTGTTGTTGAGGGCTGTTTGGGTATCTCTGGAAATGATGTTTGAAGTTGTATTAATGTGTAGAGGAAGGGTGTGGTGGTTCACCATTTATGTAAGGGTTGTATGGGCCTGATTTCCATCAAATATTTTTAGCTACTATTTTGGAGAACCTTATTGTGATTAGCTGCTGATGTTAGCTTAATCATGACTTATGTTGTAGATTAGCACCCAATAAGGAAGGCTGAATCGTGATAGTGGTATTGGTCATAAATATAAGGTATGTAAGGCTATTCGATTCTATATCCTTTTGGCATGAAATCTGCCACCTGCAACTAATATCAATGAAGTGATTCTCATAAGTTCTATTTCTAGAAAAGAAAGCATGGTGGCAGCGTACTATCTCCAAATAGCTAACAATATTTCTTTCCCCATTCTAAGTACATAGAACTACTTCATTATATGTTCACTACTCTATACTTGTGTAATTTCCCCTTGTGCTGTTATAGAAATGGTATTTGCAAAAGAAAGTTTAATGAATCCTTCTCCTAAGCCAATTGAAGTCAATTGTGCCATTAAGGTCTTAAAGTAAGGTGTTGATGTTTCATAGCTCCTTATGTCATTGTTACTGCCTCAAAGTATTGTTTTCATGTATTCCACTACTGTTTTGTAATTTCATGTCTCCAAGATGATTATGACCACCAAATCAACATCTCAAAGTGTTACGATTATCCAAAATAACATCTCAAAAGAGTTATGAACTGATTAACAATAATCTCAAAGATTAAAGAATCTAAGTGAAGAAATCTATTTAATTAAGGGTGGCAGCTCAGGGGCGAAAGCCTAGCATGGGCCGATCCCTATTGGTATAGAAGGGTGGCAGCTCAGGGGCGAAAGCCTAGCATGGGCCGATCCCAAGTTGTGTAATTATGAGGACCGCATCCCAGGGGTTAATACGCCTAGCATGGGTCATCCTCTTCTACCACTGATCAGCTGGTCACTTGTATCACATGCCCAACAAAGATTATAACATACAAAGAAGGTAAAGAAAAGAATCTAGCTTACTTGATTCCACAAGAGTAAGCAAAGGTGGTCTTCTCTCCTAATCTATGCACTCATATGTTGCTACTTGATTTCATTTGTGCCTTGTATTACATATACTTTTTGCCTTACATATTCAGTACATTTTTCGTACTGACGTCCCGTATTGGGGACGCTGCATTTCATGCTGCAGGCTCAGGTACTCCAGCTAGTAGACCTCCTCAGTAGAAGCACTCGAAATTCTGCTACTTTTGGTGAGCTCCAAGTTGATTCGGAGCTTTATTAAGTCCTTGGTAAATTCGTTTGGTATTGTATCGTAGTTAAGGGTAAGGCGGGGTCTGTCCCGACCTACTCTAGTCTTCTATCTTTTAGAGGCTTTGTAGACGTATGTACATGGTTCAGTTGTGTCTTAAGGAGTTGTGGCCTAAACGGCCAAGTCTTGTATATAACTTTTGGATCTACTTACGTTGGTTTGTATCGCTGCATCCAAAGTTAACTTGTCTCAATTGTTATAGTATATGCTCAGTAAGAACAGGTTGTAGGTTGGTTCTCTCGGGCCTTTAGGGCATCGGGTGCCTGTCCGTCTTAATGGGTTTTGAGGCGTGACAAAAGTGGTATCAGAGCAGGTCATCCTAGGGAGTCTACAAAGCCGTGTCTGTGTAGAGTCTTGCTTATGGATGTGTTGTGCACCACATTTATAAACAGGAGGCTACGGGACATATAGGAGTTGTCTCATTTCTTTCATTTCTTAGATCGTGCGATAGAACTTGTGTTGTAGGTGAATCATATCTAATTCCTCAATTGTTTTATTATAGCAAAGATGCCGATTACGAGAAGGAGTAAAAGTACTGGTAAACGAGTAGAAGTGGCTGCCCAAGAAGGGACCAGCCAACCACCACCAAGTCAAGCTGTTCAAAGTGGGGCTCAAGATGAGTCTCTATCGCAGACTTCCTCGACGCCTCCATCTCCTGAAGAAATAAGGAGGGAAGATGAACCTCAGGAACCCCCTATTAATGCTACCGAGCAAGATTTGAGGAATGCAGTCCAATTATTGACTCGTATAGTTGCTGGTCATGGCCAAAGGCAAGAAGGTCCAGTTGCAGGTACTAGTGGTNCTTTTCTAGAAATAGAACTTATGAGAATCACTTCATTGATATTAATTGCAGGTGGCAGATTTCATGCCAAAAGGATATAGAATCGAATAGCCTTACATACCTTATTTTTCTGACCAATACCACTATCACGATTCAGCCTTCCTATTGGGTGCTAATCTACAACATAAGTCATGATTAAGCTAACATCAGCAGCTAATCACAATAAGGTTCTCCAAAACAGTAGCTAAAAATATTTGATGGAAATCAGGCCCAAACAACCCTTACATAAATGGTGAACCACCACACCCTTTCTCTACACATTAATACAACTTCATACATCATCTCCCAAGCTACCCAAACAGCCCTCAACAACAATATTCATAGGGCAGCCACTATCAATCTCAAATCTTTCAGCATAATAGGAGAATATTGACTCAAAGATTTATCACAATCCATGAATTCTTGATAAACATATACAAATTCTCCACTCCAAACATTATCAAAGAGAGGAAAACAAATGGGTTGAAGTCTTACCTTAATTCTGAAAATTTATCCTCTACACTTGTACTTCAAGAATTCAAACTCTCCTTCAAACTCTTACTTGAAAAATTAGACAACACTCAAGAACTCTAAGGTGTCTTAGGGCTGCTAATTGAAGCCAAGAGAGACCAAGAAAGAACTTAGGAAATATGAACAGAGTACCTTGAATTATGTGCTTCCATCATGATCCTCTTTCTTAGTTCATCTATATTAGGTACACACAATCTGTTTTGACATCGAAGTACTCCGTCTTGCTCAAGCTCAAACGCCTTTGTCATACCATGTTGTACATTCTCTTTAAGTTGTAAAAGAATTGGATCAGTGTACTGCTTCTCTTTCACTTCCACTATTAACGAGGATTCTGCCGCATTTTGCACAATTACCCCTTCGTCTTGAGATTCAAGAAGGCGAACGCCCAAGTTAGCTAGTTGGGAAAGATCCTTAGTCATTCCTTGTCTTTCCATAGACTTCCCATAAGTGGTTGCCATTATTTTACTGCTTAAAGAATCAGCTACTACATTAGCTTTACCGGGATGATATAAAGATGTCAATGTCATAATCTTTTAATAGCTCCAGCCACCTTCGCTTCCTCAGATTTAAGTCTTTTTGCTTAAAAATATATTGCAAGCTTTTGTGATCAGTGTATATGTCAACATGAACTCCATACAAGTAGTGGCGCCATATCTTCAAAGCAAACACAACTGCTGCTAGCTCTAGATCATGGGTTGGATAATTTTTCTCATGTGGCCGCAGCTGCCTTGAGCCATAAGCTATAACTTTACCATTCTGCATCAATACACAACCTAAGCCCACTCCCGAAGCATCACAGTACACTACATAGCCTTTTGTACCTTCTGGAAGTACCAACACAGGTGTAGAAGTTAATTTACTCTTCAGCTCTTGAAGCTTCTTTCACACTCATCGCTCCACTGAAACTTGGTTCCTTTGTGTGTTAGCTTTGTTAAGGGTGCAGCCATGGAAGAGAATCCTTCAACAAAACTTCTATAATAACCTGCCAATCCAAGAAAACTACGGATCTCCGTAGGCGTTGTAGGTCTTGGCCATCTTTTCACGGCTTTTATTTTCTGGTTATCAACCCTTATTCCTTCCTCGGATACGATATGACCTAGGAATGCCACAGATTTCAACCAGAACTCACATTTAGAGAACTTTGCATAAAATTTATGATCACGGAGAATTTGTAAAACCTGCCGCAAGTGATTAGCATGATCCTCTTCCGATCTTGAATACACCAAAATGTCATCTATGAACACTATCACAAACACATCTAAGAATGGCTTGAACACCCTATTCATCAAATCCATAAAAGCTGCTGGTGCATTTGTTAGCCCGAATGACATGACTAAGAACTCAAAATGACCATACCGTGTTCGGAAAGCTGTCTTGGGTATATCTTTGTCCTTGACCCTCACTTGGTGATAACCTGACCTCAGGTCGATCTTTGAAAAACACCTAGCACCTTGTAATTGATCAAACAGATCATCAATTCTAGGGAGGGGATATTTGTTCTTAATTGTTACCTTATTCAACTGCCGGTAGTCGATACACATTCTTAATGAGCCATCTTTTTTGCGTACAAATAAAACTGGTGCTCCCCATGGGGACACACTAGGCCTTATGAATCCTTTTTGTAATAAGTCTTTTAACTGCTCCTTCAACTCTCGTAATTCTGCTGGAGCCATTCTATACGGAGGAATTGAGATAGGTTGAGTATCTGAAAGCACATCAATATCGAACTCTACTTCTCGTTCTGGAGGCAAACCTGGAAGATCTTCAGGAAACACATCTAGAAATTCATTTACCACCGGAATGGATTGAAGGGTTGGTGGCTCTACATCTACATTTTTCACTCTAACCAGATGGCATATGTATCCTTTGGAAATCATCTTCTTTGCCTTAAGATAAGAAATAAATTTACCTCTTGGCATCCCAATATTACCTTTCCATTCGAGGACTACCTCTTTTGGAAACTGGAAATGCACTATCTTAGTTCGGCAATCTACCGTGGCATAACAAGAAGCTAACCATTCCATACCCATTATAACATCAAAATCTACCATGTCTAGCTCAACAAGGTCAGCCAATGTATCGCGATCACAAACAGTTACAATGCAATTACGATAAACTCTCCTAGCTATAATAGATTCACCAATCGGTGTAGACACTTCAAATGGCTTCGCTAATAATTCTGGTGTTGTTTTAAACTTTCCAGCAATCAATGGTGTAACATATGATAGTGTAGACCCCGGATAGATTAATGCATATACAATATGTGAAAAGATGGACAATGTACCTGTAACCACGTCCGGCGAGGCTTCTAAATTTTGTCGATCCCCTAGTGCATATGTACGATTCTGACCTCCACTAGAACTAGCTGCTCCCCTAGCTCCTCTACCCCGACCTGCAGGCATATGTAGTCCCCTACCTAAAGAAGGAGTTGATGAGGTCGACGCAACAACTGATCTAGTTGGTTGAACAACGCCACCACTCCCCTATGAGGGCAGTTTCTCATCATATGCCCTGGTGTGCCACACCAAAAACAAACATCCATCCCAAACCTGCATGCACCTAGATGATTCCTCCCACACTGTTTACAAGGCTGTCATGGAGGACTTGATTGGCTCGTACTTCCTTGCTCTTGATGACTGCCTTGGCTTTCACTTCTTTGCCCAAACTGATTGCCTCTAAACCCTTGGAACCGTGGTGGAGCACTAGCTGTAGAGTAGAAAGATGATGGCCTAGGTGGTCTGTTAGAGAACCGAGGCCTAAACTCACCTTGGGATGGTGTAAACTGACCCATTGATCTGGCCCTCTTAGAATGCCCTGTTTCCAACTCTTGTGTTCTTCTTCTTTGCCTTTGATCCTCCAATTTTTGTGCAAAAGCCTGCATCCTTGCTATATCCATATCTTTATTTAATGAAGCAATTGTACAGTCTCTAACCAGATATGAATCTAACCTGTCCACAAAACGATGAACTCTATCCTCCCTAGTAGCTACTACATTAGGAGCATACCTGGCCAAGGAATTAAATTTGAGACTATACTCCCTCACACTCATATTTCCTTGGTGGAGATTTAAGAACTAATCCGCACGGGCCTCTCGGATCTCCAATGGCAGATAATGATCAAGGAATGCCTTTTTGAACTCTTTCCACATAGCTGAAGGTGCATTTGTTCCCCTAGATTGCTTCCAAGCTTCATACCACAATATAGCCACACCCTTTAATCTGTATGCAGCTAGCTCAAGTACTTCTTTACCACTTACATGCATAATATCCAAAGTGCGTTGGATTTGATCTATAAAGTCTTGGGGATCTTCATTAGGATCTGACCCGGTAAATGATGGAGGGTCCAAGTTAAGAAAATCACGTATCCGTGTTCCAGCTGATCTAACTACACCACTAATGCCTGCAACTGGACCTTCTTGCCTTTGGCCATGACCAGCAACTATACGAAGTCAATAATTGGACTGCATTTCTCAACTCTTGCTCGGTAGCATTAATAGGGGGTTCCTGAGGTTCATCTTCCCTCCTTAGTTCTTCAGGAGATGGAGGCGTCGAGGAAGTCTGCGATAGAGACTCATCTTAAGCCCCACTTTGAATAGCTTGACTTGGTGGTGGTTGGCTGGTCCTTTCTTGGACAGCCACATCTACTCGTTTACCAGTACTTTTACTCCTTCTCGTAATCGGCATCTTTGCTATAATAAAACAATTGAGGAATTAGATATGATTCACCTACAACACAGGTTCTATCGCACGATCTAAGAAATGAAAGAAATGAGACAACTCCTATATGTCCCGAAGCCTACTGTTTATAAATGTGGTGTACAACACATCCATAAGCAAGACTCTACACAGACACGGCTTTGTAGGCTCCCTAGGATGACCTGCTCTGATACCACTTTTGTCACGCCTCAAAACCCATTAAGACGGACAGGCACCCGATGCCCTAAAGGCCCGAGAGAACCAACCTGCAACCTGTTCTTACTGAGCATATACTATAACAATTGAGACAAGTTAACTTTGGATGCAGCGATATAAACCAACGTAAGTAGGTCCAAAAGTTATATACAAGACTTGGCCGTTTAGACCACAACTCCTTAAGACACAACTGAACCATGTACATACGTTTACAAAGCTTCTAAAAGATAGAAGACTAGAGTAGGTCGGGACAGACCCCGCCTTACCCTTAACTACGATACAATACTAAACGAATTTAACAAGGACTTAATAAAGCTCCGAATCAACTTGGAGCTCACCAAAAGTAGCAGAATTTTTGAGTGCTCCTACTGAGGAGGTCTACTAGCTGGAGTACCTGAGTCTGCAGCATGAAATGCAGCGTCCCCAATACGGGACGTCAGTACAAAAAATGTACTGAATATGTAAGGCAAATAGTATATGTAATACAAAGCTCAAATGAAATCAAGTAGCAACATAAGGGTGCATAGATTAGGAGAGACGACCACCTTTGCTTACTCTTATGGGATCAAGTAAGCTACATTCTTTTCTTTACCTTGTTGTATGTTATAATCTTTGTTGGGCATGTGATACAAGTGACCAGCTGATCAGTGGTAGAAGAGGATAACCCATGCTAGGCGTATTAACCCCTGGGATGCGGTCCTCATAATTAGACAACTTGGGATCGGCCCATGCTAGGCTTTCGCCCCTGAGCTGCCACCCTTCTATACCAATAGGGATCGGCCCATGCTAGGCTTTCGCCCCTGAGCTGCCACCCTTAATTATATAGATTTCTTCACTTAGATTCTTTAATCTTTGAAATTGTTGTTAATCAGTTCATAACTCTTTTGAGATGTTATTTTGGATAATCGTAACACTTTGAGATGTTGATTTGGTGGTCATAATCATCTTGGAGACATGAAATTATGGAACAGTAGTGGAATACATGAGAACAATACTTTGAGGCAGTAACAATGACATAAGGAGCTATGAAACATCAACACCTTACTTTAAGACCTTAATGGCACAATTGACTTCAATTGGCTTAGGAGAAGGATTCATCAAACTTTCTTTTGCAAATACCATTTCTATAACAGCACAAGGGGAATTTACACAAGTATAGAGTACTGAACATATAATGAAGTAGTTCCATGTACTTAGAATGGGGAAAGAAATATTGTTAGCTATTTGGAGATAGTACGCTGCCACCATGCTTCCTTTTCTAGAAATAGAACTTATGAGAATCACTTCATTGATATTAATTGCAGGTGGCAGATTTCATGCCAAAAGGATATAGAATCGAATAGCCTTACATACCTTATATTTATGACCAATACCACTATCACGATTCAGCCTTCCTTATTGGGTGCTAATCTACAACATAAGTCATGATTAAGCTAACATCAGCAGCTAATCACAATAAGGTTCTCCAAAACAGTAGCTAAAAATATTTGATGGAAATCAGGCCCAAACAACCCTTACATAAATGGTGAACCACCACACCCTTCCTCTACACATTAATACAACTTCATACATCATCTCCCAAGCTACCCAAACAGCCCTCAACAACAATATTCATAAGGCAGCCACTATCAATCTCAAATCTTTCAGCATAATAGGAGAATATTGACTCAAAGATTTATCACAATCCATGAATTCTTGATAAACATATACAAAATTCTCCACTCCAAACATTATCAAAGAGAGGAAAACAAATGGGTTGAAGTCTTACCTTAATTCTGAAAATTTATCCTCTACACTTGTACTTCAAGAATTCAAACTCTCCTTCAAACTCTTACTTGAAAAATTAGACAGCACTCAAGAACTCTAAGGTGTCTTAGGGCTGCTAATTGAAGCCAAGAGAGACCAAGAAAGAACTTAGGAAATATGAAATTTTTGCAAGTTCAAAATGGAGAATAAGACTTGATCCTTATCCTTTGAAAAAGGAGGTGTTATGGCCGACACTCTTGACCAATTTTGGGCCATATAATGTCAAGTAGGTGCCCCACCTGCTTGTCCTTTTAACTTGGGCCCTTTTGGACTTAATATTATTGGACCTTGGCTGTCCATTTTTCCTTTGTTCTTTTAATCAGCTTGGGACAGATTAGTGCAAGTAGGTGGTACACACTTGGCCCAATAACATGGTAAAACAAATCTTAGGAGGTCATGTACTTACTTAGTTTCACTTGGGCTTTATCCATAATGGCCAATTGGCAGATTTGGCTGTTGGGCCTTCTTTCATTCACATTTTCTTTAATAGGTTTGGGCTTCAAATGAGCCCCTAAATATAAGCCTAAATCTGGTCAATCAAACTTGGGCCCTTTAACTATAATATAGATCAAGTAGGTGATGCAGCTGCTAGCTCAATTACCACCTTACTATAATTACTTAAATACTTTCCATTGGAGTTAACTTGCAATACATATGCTAAAACGTGCAAGGCATTACATCACCTTCCAAGCTAGTTTAAACCAACACTAATCATGTAAGAAACATGATCCCTCACCTACACTATAAGTATATGTCAAGTATAACATGAATAGAACTACCACATACAAAAAATACAGGCCGTTACAATGGTCTGTGTCGGTTATTGCCTATTCTCATCATATGGGATACCCATTAGGATTAGAGAAGTTCTATGAAGTCTAGGTGGTGGTATGGGACGCTACTTAGACATTGCACAATAGGCTTTGAAGATGTTAGTGAGAGTCCCTATGTCTTCTTTAAGACCATTATGTGTATGTCCTTATGTGATGAATCTCTCTTAAATGAACTTAGTAATATAATGACTTAAGATAGGAAAGCATGTTAATTGTATAAGTTCCTTTCTAGAGTAATTAAGGGTTGTCTAGTTAAAGTGTGAAGGGGGCAAGGGAATGATCACTTCATCTCTTACTTAGATGAGTCTTAATAAAGATTCTAGTTAGTGAATATGATTTGACTATTTGGACATGATCCTAACTTAGGTAAGTCTTAAGGACTATTTAGGTAATCTTGAAGAGGTCAATCATGGACGTTATCTTCTTGAGTTACTTGAGTAGGTCTTTGGATAACCTTTGAAAGGAGATTGTCATGTTTGATGTATGCTATTGTATTAAGTGAGAATAAATCTATCCTAGGTAGTCTATAGGAGCTCTTGTGTGTGTGTGATAGGGATTGTATGGGCGGTCTCTCCACGCTCACTCAAGCGAACCTTGGAATCACCTTTGGTAGTAAAATCTTATGTTTTGTATGTTGATGTATTGTAGGTGTGTATGTGTCTCATTATGAGTAATCTTAAGGATCGTTTAGGCATATCTAGAGAGGGTGTATGGACGGTCTCTCTTTGTGTGAGTTAAGTGAATCTTAGGATAGCTTTAGTGAGAAGACGACATGCCAAAGGATGTTAAATGTGAAGTTAGGGAACTTCACTGTACAGTGAAGGGGACTTCACTGTAACAGTGAAGTAGTCACTGTAATGTGTTCTAAAAATTATGATAATTGCTTAAATGATTTTCTTATGTATTTCTAATGTGATAATGTTGTTCTTATGATTATATTATGATGTTTAAACCGAAATTCATGAAAAGAATGTTATTAACTAAATGTTCCGTTTTCATTGTTTTTGCGTGGCTTCCATACTTAGTACATCTAATGTGCTAACCCCTTCTTTCCCTTTTTGACTAAAGTGTAGGGAATTTGATGTCTTGAACTACCATGGATGACGGATAGGTTTGTAAGAGTTGAAGATGAAGTATTGGTGAGTCCTTATCGATTCAAGGACAATATCCATATGTTCGGTTATGTCTTAATGTTTAAGTCTTAATGTTTATGTCTTGTATGGGATTAGTCCCAAGTTTTGTATACTCTTGTTTTAGATGGTTCAAGGGTTTTAAAGGTTTAATGTTTTAAATGAAAGTCTTCCGCTTATATATTGTTTATGAAAAGAAAGTTTTTAATTCTTGCGCATTTTTAGTATGTTATTATGCGATGAACGATATGATAGGCTTGTATGAGACCTCCGAGAGGTCGAATATACCGGTCGCAATCCAAGAGTGCAGCCTAACTTCAAGGGTGTACTTGTGGGATGTGACAAATAGCTCAATTAACATAAAAATATTCATTTGACATACTCATAATATAAACTGACCCACACCATCAAATCATGATTTATCAATACGGGGGAAACATGGGTCTATGGGGAATTTTCATCATAAAACATCAATACTCCATTAATCCAACAATAATTCATCATAACCATTGAAAATGTTTTGGAAGAAACCCATGTCATAGATTGAAAACCCTAGATTTAAGGGATTTTATATCTTGAAAACATAATTTGAAGGGGATTTTTGGGTCATAGCTACCCAAGGATGAAAATCATCCATACCTTGACTAGGAAACTACAAGAAATCTGGGGAAGAACCTTGAGAATCTACCAACCCTAGCTCCAATGGCTTCTTGTGTCTTCTTTGAGTTAGATAGAGAAATATTGATAGAGGATGGAGTTTTTGATTTGATTTGGGTGTTTGTGAATTATGACTTAGAATAATGGATTTTGACTTATAAACGACTTATATACTTCCCCTAAAAATACCCAAGATAACCACACTATAATTGGACTAAAAAGGAAATTACTTAGTTAAACCTCATTTAATGGCCCCCGCAAGGGACCATGAGCCACCTTTCACGAGTTGTGGTGTGGACCACGACCTGTGGTCCTGCTCATGAAGGTGAGGCAGTGGCGACATCTTTGGAGCACAAGGATCATTTGTCCAAGGAATCCTCACGAGCACCTTCATGAGCCGTGAAGTTGACCACGACCCATGGTCTTGCTCATGACGGGTGAGGCAGTAGCTAAGCTACCTTACACCCACATGCCCAAGTCTCCTTCACAAAGGGCTCCATGAGCCATGGTCAAAGGCCACGAGTCGTGGTCCATTCTGTGAAGTTGAGGTAGTGGTTATGGTTTTGGGTGGCCATTTTCCAAAGGCAAGAGAACTTCACGACTATCTTCAGGAGTCGTGGAGTGGAACACGATCTGTGGTCCCTCTCATGAAGGTGGGGCAGTATGCCCCTAGCTAGGGGAAGCCTTGGTTTGGCCCCTTTTCCTTTGCACTTGCCCCTTCGTCTTGACTCAATTAGCCTTATTTCAACCTTAAATGACTTATAAACTTCCAGGGAATTATTTTACAATATTTAACCTTATGTTTAGGATCTATTTTAACCTATCGATTTCCAGGGGGTTACATTATCTCCCCCTTCGGAACATTCGTCCTCGAATGAAGATTTAGAGACTTTACGGAAAATATGACTCAAGACTAGCAGGACATCATGCATGAAACAAACCAAAATTCACAATTTATCGGAGGAAACATCAACTCCAACTCAATACATAAACAATGCAATCACAAGGAAGTAGGAACTACCTCTACAACCCATTATGCACAAAATTCACCATTTGATATAAGCATGGGAGGAACTATCTTCTCCAACTCATAGTAAGCCAATCACAACATTAAGGAACCAATATGTCATTTCATCACAAGCATACTAAACATGTTCATAAAATCATCTCATGAAGTCACATATGCCATAATCATATAAAAATGCAAATCAACATGAGAAACATATAATTTATGATAACTCAATTTATACCAACCATGAATTTCATAAAGAACATGAATAATATAAGGAATTCATGGAAAACTCATAAAATACACATGACTCCAAAAACACTTATAACTCAAGAGGGATTACTTACCTCAAGCTTGAATAGGAGTTGAAGGGAAAAAATGAGTATAGCGGGACTTCATATCGGCCTCGGCCACCGATGTAACACCCTCAACTAAGTGCTTCCTCCATAAAACCTTAACGGAAGCCACTTCTTTGTTTCTCAACCTCTTAACTTGCTGGTCAAAAATCTCTACCAGAACTACTTGATAGGATAGACTCTTATCAACTCCTAAGACCTCCAAAGGAAGAATGGATACATGATCACCAATGTACTTCTTAAGGATGGAAACATGAAACACCCGGTGAACTCAAGCCAATTCATTTTTGGCAAGTTTAGTTCATATTCAACTTCCCCAACACGTTTTAAGATTCGGTATGGGCCCATATATTGGGGGCTAAGCTTTCCCTTATTACCAAACCTCATCACACCTTTCATAGGTGATATTTTCAAGTAGACCCAATCACCAATTTCAGACTCTAGATCCCTCCTTCTATTATCGGCATCAGATTTTTGCCGAATATGGTCCTTCTGCAACCTTTCTTTAATAAGTCAAATTTTTAAATGGCCTCATATACTAGTTCGGGACCTATTAGAGCAAATTCTCCTACCTCAAACAAACCCATTGGAGACCTACACCTCTTACCATGCAATGCTTCAAAAGGAGCCATGTCAATTATTGAGTGGTAGCTATTATTGTAGGCAAACTCTATCAATGGTAGATGGTCATACCAATTACCCTTGAAATCAATAAAAACACGCCCTTAACATGTCCTTTAAGGTTTGAATGGTGCGCTCCGCTTGCCCATCCATTTGAGGGTTGAAAGCGGTACTAAGCTTAACATTGGTACGAAGCCTTTTTGGAATGCCTTCTAAAAGTGTGAAGTAAATTGAGTACCTCGATCCAAAATGATAGATAATGGAACCATGCAGCTTCACTATCTCATTCATATATAACTTGGCATAGTCTTCCGCCGAAAAAGAAACCTTGACGGGAGTAAAGTGGGTTGATCTAGTCATCCTATCCATAATAACCCAAATAGAATCATGTTGCCTTCGAGTACAAGGCAATCCCACAACAAAGTCCATATTCACATCCTCTCACTTCCAAGTAGTAATATTTATATATTGGGACAAACCTACCTGTTTTGGTGTTCGGCCTTAACTTGTTGACAATTCAGACATTGTGCCAAAAAACCCGCTATATCTTTCTTCATACCATTCCACCAACATACTTCCCGTAAATCACAGTACATCTTAGTGGATCTCGGATGAATATAATATCGTGAACCATGAGCCTTTTCTAAAGTTTCCTCTCTTAACCCATCAACATCCGGAACACATAATCTACTTTGGTACCTAGGCACACCATCTCCCCCTTGGGAGAAAGCCTTAACGGACTTGTTGAGAACTAATTCTTTCAACTCTATTAATATGTGATCAAGGTGTTATTGAGACTTAACAACAACCAAAAAGGACGATTCAGAACTATGATGGACCATAACTTCATCCTTGGTGGAATCCACTAGTTGGACACCTAACCGGGCTAACTTATGCGCATAACAAACCAATTCCTTCTTCTCATTTTCTATATGATCCACACTAACGATGGACAATCTACTTAGGGCATCCGCAACTTTATTAGCTTTCCCAAGGTGGTAAAGGCAACTCATGTCATAATCCTTTAATATCTCTAGCCACCTTCTTTGTCGGAGATTCAAGTCCTTTTTGGCTAAACACATATTGAAGACTCTTGTGGTCGGTGAAAACATCTACATGGACCCCATATAGGTAGTGCCTCTATATTTTCAAGGCAAACACCACTGTCACTAATTCGAGATCATGAGTCGGATAATTCTTTTCATCTACCTTGAATTGAATGAAGCATATGTTCTCACATTACCATGTTGCATAAGGATACATCCTAAACCCACTCGAGAAGCATCACAATATACCACAAACCCATCAATACCCTCCGGTAGGGTCAAAACCAAAGCGGAAGTAAGTCTATCTTTCAACTCATGGAAGCTTTTGTGACAAGCATCCGACCACACAAACTTAGCTTTCTTTTGAGTTAAAGTCGTCAATGGAGAACCAAAGGAAGAAAAACACTCAATAAACCTTCTATAATAACCGACCAAACCCAAAAAACTTCTAATATATAGGCCAACCCTTGACCGCGTCCGTCGTCTTCTTAGGATCTACCTCAATACCCAAGCCCAACACAATATAATAAACCAATTCATAAGTTGAGCCTTTTCCTTTATTATCAACTAACAAATATGGAAAAATATTTGCAAGAGGAAGTTTGGTTTGGTATAGATCCACATCCCTAGAAAAGATTTGTCTATAATTCTTTCATGAGATAACCACCATTATCCATAAACATTTTCCTCAAATTGGTGTTTCTACTCTTGGACTCAAATACTTTAACTTATCGAGAATGTCAAACCTAAGCTTAAGATCATTAAAACTTCCTGGAAGCTGCCTTAAGGAGGGATCACCAAACTAAACACATATAGTTGTTCGTGAGGAAAGCCAAGCATCCATCTAGGCGGAGATATCATTCGGGACTTCAATTGTAAGACCCCCAACATGAGATAAGGTGTATAGAGACTAACATGTTTGTATTAATGTTATAATGTCCTAAAATGTCTTATAATATGGTTAAGAGGAAGTGTATAAAGTTTGAGGTGATTTGGAAGTCAAACGTCAAGGGACGACCAAGACGTTCGACGACTAGTCGCCTATGTGCCTCATGTATCTATGCATGCTTATATTTGTATGTCATGATCTTATGAAGTCTTAAAATTAGTTATACACTGACTTTTAATGGTATTATATGATGTTTCATGAAGTTTGGAGGTCAAACGTCCAACAATGTCCAAGACGTTCGAAAGATAGCATAGAGACATGCATGTGTGTGTCTTGATGGAGCCTTGCATGTTTGGATGAGTTGCAGGTGTTTGTTTTGGGTGAAACTTATGTGGAAGGTCTAAAACTTGTTAAGGGTTGTATTTACGTTGGAAACGTCCGGCTATAACTTCAAAAGGGCTCCACAAAAGGGCCCATAAGAAAGACCCAAGGCTGGTCGAGACACTGCCTTGGCAGTGTCAATCGATGGACCAAACGATGGCCAGTTGGTTGACCAACGGCCCGTAGGTGAGGTCTCATCGATTTATACTTAGATTGGGCAGGTATCAACTCAAAAATTGGCCAAGTACCAACCGATGGAAGCCAAAGAACTGCCAGTCAATTGACCAATGGCCAGTCGATTGTGTCCGTAGATGGTGGCCTGGTGCCACTACGTGTGCACTGTTTCATTAAAGGGATGAATGGGAAATTCACCCCACGTGCTAAACTGACCCCACAAGATTTATTTGGTGATTCTTGGGTGTATTTAAGTAATCAAAAACGTGATCAACCCATTCCCAAACCAACTCACAGAATTGAGCCTTTCCCTCCAAAAATATTCTCCCTAGAAACCACCATTGTTGGTGAATCTCAAGAAAAGCTTGGAGCTTGGATTTCCATGGATGAATCACCAAATTTTAAAGGTTTTAATGAATAAAAAGGTACGGTGATCCTTCATCTATATTTATCCTTCCATCTAGAGAGTTAATCTCAAAGTTTCAAAAGAGATTTTATGATCAAACTTCTCCTTCTTCAATCTAGCCATGGCTTCTTTCTAAAAATGTTTTTAATGATTAAATCATGATAAATTGAAGTTAATATATTGGTTTTAACGTGATTTTGACTCCAATTGCATGATGAACCCATATCCCTTCCCAAACTTGATTTAGCCCTTGCATGGGCATTGTGATCATGGCTTGTTAATGGTTGAATTGTGATTCTCTTACGTTGAATTGCTTATATCTACTGTTACTTACGTGAATTAGTGTTGAATTGATGATGAAGGATCCATATGGATCAATGTATGAAGAATTCAACATGACTATTATATGATCTATGTATTCACTGTAAGGTTGGCTTTATGTCGATTGTTGTAAGACTTTGGATTACGTTAAGTTTCTAGTAGCTACTGTTTTAGGTTATATAATGATTGAATTATGGATAGGAATCTCGTATGATCAAAATAAAGAATGACTGGCATGAATTGATCTAGTTCTTCTAATCTATCGATTGATGATACTATGTATGTGATGTGATCTATAATCTTAGATTATGTGAAGCATGATTTCTTTGAGTAATGATTTAATTAACTACTTCCTAACATGTACATTATTGTTAAAATATTATTGATGATCAAGGCTTTATAGAATCAATAGTATTGGCAAATTCTTCTCTATTCTAGCGAATTAATAAGCCTAATGCCTACGTTGGAAACTTGATCTTGAAGTGCTTTAATCATGATTTCGTTATGACTAAGTGTATGATTAGATACTGCCTTTGATTGATATTATTAATGAAATATGATCTATAATCCATGTAAGTGAAATTGGTTGATGGTCTATGTCCTTCTACATTCTAGCATGTTAATGATATGTTGTACTAGTTTGTAGCATGGCCTTGTAGTAGCTTATTCATGATTTCCTATATGATTATTATGTTTTAGCTACTGCCTATAATTGAATTATCGATGAAAGAGTAGTAAAGGTCAATGATGACCAAAGGCTAAAGAATGGGTAAGAATTGCTCTACTTTTCTACTTCTCTACTTCTTTACAGTAATGTTGATAAAGCCTTGTATGGCATTGTGTGTCATTTTGTGGTATGGTCCACTTATGGTGGCGGTGTTTACTTTATTGTCATTATAATGTGTTGACCATGGCCTTTAAGGCAAATTGATGATTATATGAATGAGTGGTTATGATGATCACCTTATGTGTAACTTGTGCCTAGTCTTCTACTTGAGTTGTGAATCTAGGTTAAGTTACTATTGTTATGAGAATGTAAAGGGTTATGTAATACAATGTTTAGGTCCTGCCATTAATGAAGTGTTAAAGATTTATGACCCCTACCTATGTACCCCTATGTGAATGTGTGAATAGCTAATGTTAGGAGCCTTAAAGTACAATATGAAGATTGTATTGTCTCCTATGCTAAATTGTGTGGTCTATACTTGAAAGTGTAATGTGGTCTAAGAGGGTGTCTGCCTCAATGAGTTGTTGATAGACATTATATGATCATGTTGACTAATGTACACACACACTCACAAATTATGCATGCTTACAATGTAGTAAATGTTCATAGTGTCTAATGAAAGGTTGTTCTCATATTCACTAGTGTCTACTACTATGCATGTATAGTATATGTATGTGAAGTATGATATATATTTCCTTACTAGGATGACTTGATAGGTATACTAGTATGGGCAAGGGCTTGGGACCTTGTCTATGCATTGTACATGTGTACCTTGATAGGATAGTTCTTAGGTTTGGTTTCTATGTGCATGAATATGAATGTATGGTCATGTGTGGTCTTAATGTGTTTTGTGAAAGGTTTGCTCACATATATGTATACACAAACACACATGAATGATGGCCTAGTCAATAAAGGAGCCTTGAAAGGTGTGCTCAAGTGAATCCTTAACTATATAGTGCTAATACATATGATATGTCCATGTGAAAGGGTTTCTCACATGAATTAGGTTGATGAAATCTCATCTATGACCTATAAGTTAAGAATATTAGGGTATGGATCTCCTAAACCTAATTTTTATAAAGAAATGATAATAAAGGCTTTTTCAATAAAGGAAACTTATCTTAGCACCGAGTGAACTTGTAGATGAGGGGGTGACACTTTCCAGCATAGGGAAGGTAGGGTTTACTACGGTCCTCATGTAAGGGAGTGACACTTTCCCAAATAGGGGAGGTAGGGTTCACTACGGTCCTCACGGGGTGGATAGGCTCATAACCCAAAAATGGTGTAGAGTGATATTTCCATGATTGCCCCCAAGTTCCATAAACTATTCTTGCCACATAGGATCTAGCAAGTGATATCACCTAATATGCTAGCATGTGTTAATGTTCTACCTTGGCTAGGTAGGAACACCTTTCCTTGGTGTAAGGCTCTACAACACCAAATTCCATGTTTAGCACCCACGGTCTTTGTGTCGGTTAAGGCTATAGTTTCCCTTAAGTAAAATGGACAATGGAAGTAAATGACTAGGTTCCTAACTAGGATGAATTAAGGGAGGTTACTTAGGATAGGTAGAAGTAATGAACCCATCTAGACATTGCACAAGTAGCTCCTTAGGAAGTCTTAGGAAGGTGTTCTAATGCATGTCACTATGTATATGTTCTTTATGCGTGACTTTGTAATATTGGTCTACTTGTTATGATGATGTGCATGGTATGAGTCTAAATGATGTGATCTTATCCTTATATGCACTATGTTGGTCTAAATGACTATATGATGAAGGTCTTGTATTGACATTAATGAAGTTATCTTCACTTACTTATTGATGTATGAATTGGATGGTAAGGCTTGTGGTCTTATAATAGGTTTACTAAGTGTGTGTGAGGTTATGGGGCTTCCCATATATTTTGCACTAGTAGACTTATAGTAGGATTATGAGTAAGGTCTTATAATGCATTGATGTGAAGTGAAGTTGGCTTAAATATGTCTATGTAGTATTATACTTCTATGATGGTATGTGTTACCTTGTGTAGATGATATGTATGTTTTCTTGTGGACTTAAGGTGAAGCATTGCACCAAGTATCAAAGAAAAGAATGCTCACTGTAAAGGAGGAAATAGTTCACTGTAATGTGACTTGAAAATGTAATAAATTCTATATGTGATCTTATGAAATGTTTGGCCTTTGAATATGTTTATATGATGTGAATGATATAAATGCTATTGAATAAAGGTTTTACGAAGATTTACTCAAAATGGCATGAAGTATAATTTCAAAAAAAATGTCCCTTTTAAATGCATGTTTTTGCATGGTTGTCATACTTAGTGTGTCACGACCGGAATCTAGACTCCAGACAAGATCGGCGTCGTTGACCTCTCAGAGGTCACAGACAAGCCTACATACGTCATCGTTACTTCATCTAGGTTAATTTTAGCAAAAAATTTGAACTTTTGTTTTGCTTAAACTTTATATTGGAAAACATTGATCTCGCATAATACTATCTACGTAAACTCATAAGCGTTCACAACAACCATCTAAATCAAGATAATCAAATGAAAGATATAGTCATAAATATAGAGTTTCCAAAATGGCACCAATACAACGTCTGAAAGTACATACGAAAGAAACGCTAGTGGAACATACTCCACAAGATCATGCCTACGTCTACACTAGAATAAATCAGTAAGCATCCTCGAAAGCATGAGGGCCTACCAAATCCGGATGAAAGCTCCACGTCCGGATAACTGCTGTGTCAACTCGTAAGCTCTAATGTCCAGCTGCACCTGCACCTAAAAGTAGATAAATGTATGGAATTAGTACACACTTGTACTAAGTATGGGTATATGCAAGCACACACCACGGACATGCATGATTCAGAATAGCTCTCTCCTAACGATATGAGTTATGGAAAGTCAAGTCAGTAGACTTGCCAAAATCGGATTAGGAAAGTCATGCCATGAGAGTAACATACATCATCATACGTATCATATTGCACACAACATATAACATATTGCATATAGCACATAACATATTGCATATAGCACATATCATATTTCATTTCATTCGTTCATATGCCATGAGACCCTGAATCATGGACTTAACATTAGGACTTCCCAAAATGAGGGCTCAACATATGGGACCTCAACTAGGGAGCCTTCTTTAGCAAACACAGAGTCTGCTTCATTCATTCATACGTACTTCATTTCATTTCATTCATAGGCTAGTGTAAACACCTGTTATACCTAGGATGTAGTTTAAGACTCTCATTGGGTTCAGTGTGCAATGACTAAGAATGACCTAGTGTCATTACATAAGTCTAGTTCACCTCTTGATTATCCTACCCAAACACCTTTGGTATCGTTCATTTCATTGTGTGCATTACATAAGGCTGGCCTCATTCTTTGTTTGGGAACTTTAACTTTAACCGACATAGATCATGTGAGCTCCATGAAATCCTGTGACTACCACACACCGAAAAGAGGTGGAATCACCGGCCAAAGTGAAACCAAAACATGCTAGCATATATAGGGAATTGAACCCTGCTAGATCCCTATGTTGGCTGCATAGGTTCAAAGACTAGGAGATATAAGGAGACACATACCCGTCTGGACGGATAGTCTCATCTCATGAGAATTACACGAACCTCTGCCTTCCCGAAAGATAGAATCGCCACTCATATCTAGCCTATCGGTGCTCAGTATAAAGTTCCATTACATTCATCTAATACATCATAGAAGTTGGCTTCTAGCAAGAGGACATCATAGCTCATTAGATGATTTCTCATGTCATCATTAGTATTAAGTATATATTAACATTAATACTTTCATTAGAGTTTTGATAGAGACTGGTTTCTTCATTAACTTTACACTCGCATAGGTAAGTACGTTTTGGTAACATTTACTTAGGCTCATTTGAGATTGCTCTCATATTTCACATTAGCCTCTTATCATGTTGTCACCACATTCATTAGCCTTAGCACATTTGCCCTTCATAATTACTCACCCCTTTTTACGTGAATGTTCATTTCATCATATGCAAATGCACTTGGCCTTTTAGTGTGTTTCACACTCTTACTTAACCCTTCTGGGGTCACATCATTCATTACATAAAATCTTAGGTTCACTTACTTTATAAACGTATGGTGGACTTATGAGTCCATACACACAAGCCATGAGGCTTCATTCATAGCTCATCTAAGTGATTCATATTTACCCAAGATTATGTGGTACAAGACTTATGCATCTTGTAAGTATGCCAACATCTCGATTTCGATCCTTATAGGCAGCATTCGTTTAAAAATTTATTGGCATACGACTTATTTATCAATACGGAGTTGGGCAAGGGAACCCTATTTTGAATCCCTTGGACAACACTTATCTTCCACTTAATTTTTGATTTATGATCTCGTCTTGGGACCCCATTTCGAGCCCCTACACTTACATTTCTTTTTCTCTTCTTTTTTTTTTTTACTCAATCTCAACGTCTAAGCTTAAGATCCAAGATCGAACCCCCACACTCACATTTCATTTAATTTCTTTCTTTCCTTAATTCTTCTCTGTTGAACCGAGGGGATGTGGGATCGATTCCCCACAACCTCACCTTATTTTTATTCGTATTTTCTCCTTACTTTCTCATTCGGCCAAGAGGTTATGGGTTCGATCCCCACATACCTCATTTTATTTTCTTTTAATTGTTTCTCCTATTCTCTTGTTTGACCAAGAGGTTTTGGGTTCGAACCCCACACACCTCATTTTTATTCTTATGTTTCATTTTCGGTCAAGGCACACGGTTTCGAATCCCACATGCCACATTTCTTTAACTTAAATTGTGATATAATATTCATGCAGTGAGGTCTCAGGTTCGATCCCCAATGACCTCACATTATTTTTGGTTCTTTTTACAAGTTTCCAAAACTTCATTGTGTGACCGAAACCAAATTCCAGAAAACTGGAATTTGACCCCATTTTTGCAGCCTATTTTCTCACCCTCTTTCACGTTAAACATTAAGACATTTCGAGTAGTTTTTAGGAAGATCTTTAGGTGCATTTTCAAGGTTACTTTCAGTCAAGAATAATCATTCAATTCAGCTACCTTGAACTCATATGAACATCACATTTTTAACATATTCGCACACGCATAATTCATAACATTTTAACGTGTCAATATTAGGCTTCAAACTGTGGCTAATTCACGGCACACACATGCACAAACAAGTTAACGAACTTCACATTTTCGGAACACCTCTTTCATTTCTACATAATTCCGAATACACATTCAAACACGTAATCACAACCAGCCCTAAAATCATCTACCAGAAGTCATACCAACGCATACTTGAATCTTTCAAAGTATCTAATGACAGGGGCATGCAACGGGGACAACCTTAGTTTTCGATTGTGAATAGATTGAACCTTAGGGGTCTCTTGGGAAAGGGACCAAGAGGGAAGAAAACCCATACCTGAAGTCGTTCAAAGATGTTCTTACGTGCTGCCAAAACCCCCCCACTAAGCCAACGTCTCACCACCGAAATCACAAGCCCAATCCGTCGAGAATTTGGTTTTTGCTTTTCGTTTTGAAGCTTATTTTGCTTTTGAGTTTGAGCGTTTAAGTTCTTGAGTGTGGTTGAACTCTTTTTTTTATCTTTTTGTTCTGTTCTTTAGTTTTTACAGAACGTTGATCGTGAAGTGAGAGAGGAGTAGAGAGAAACGCGAGTTAGTGTTAGCTTAGGATTAGGAGATTAGGTGGAGACTTAGTCAAATTAGGACTTCTCTTAATTGTTTAAAAATCTGATTTTTTTCAAAGGCTACATGAAATGACAACCATGCCCCTACAAAATCAGGTAATAAACATCAATTAAATCCACCTAAACGTCGCTTCCACCAAGGCTCAAACCCGGGTGAAGCCTCCATCGCAAAACGGGTCATTCCGGGTCGACCCGACCCAAACCGTTCCTCTAATTAAATTAATTAATTAATTAATTAAGGTAATTACAATACTACCTCTAGCTTGTAAAAGACCATTTTACCCCTAGACCCTCCAAACCTAAGATTACCCTTTTTAAGTCCGGTAAAACTCATCCGGGTGAATCTCTTCAATTCGGGTGCCCTACATGGTTGTTCTCACCTTGCCTAGCTCAACTAACTCACCAAGTTGGTTGGCTTGGATAGTGCATAGGTTCTGAGGTCTGGTTCTACGCGCAACAAGCCGTGTGAACCCGGTCTAATCCAGGCATTCTAGGTATGTTTAAGCATTACTTAGCATAGTCATTTTCAGGTTGTTACATTATCCCCCCTTAGGAACATTCATCCCCGAATGACACTTCTAATTATCTCTTACAATGCCAGTCATATCATAACATAAGTACTTTACACAGTCAAGCAATATCAACAAAGAATAGAGGAGAAAAGGAAACTTAGTCTTAAGAGTAAGGAGTCTAACCTCAAGAGCTGAAAAGATGAGGATAGCGGGATCTCATATCGGCCTCGGCCGGTACGTAGCACCCTCAAAAAGATGGTTCCTCCACAATACCTTCACTGTGCAACCTTCTTGTTTCTCAGCCTCTTTACCTGCCGATCTAAAATCTCAACAGGAACCTCCTCATAGGACAAGTCTTCATCAACCCCCAAACCTTCAACAGGCAGAATCGATGCTGGATCACCAAGGCACTTCTTTAACATAGAGACATGAAAGACTGGATGAACAGAAGCTAGCTCCACAGGCAATGTCAACTCATAGGCCACCTCACCCACATGCTGTAGAATCTCGTAAGGCCCGACGTACCTCGGACTCAACTTCCCCTTTCAGCGAAACCTCATCACCCCCTTCATGGATGATATCTTCAAGTATACTTGGTCACCAATATCAAACTCTAAGGGCCGCTTCCTGTTATCTGCATAAGACTTCTGCCGACTGTAAGCAGTAAACAACCTGTACCTAATCACCCTGACCTTCTCTAAGGCCTCATGAATGATCTCTGGACCCAAACTGGATGACTCTCCAACCTCGAACCACCCAACTGAAGACCTACACCTCCTACCTTACAGTGCCTCAAACGGTACCATCCCAATACTAGAGTGATAGCTGTTATTATATGAGAACTCTATCAATGGCAGATGGTCGTCCAAACTACCTCTGAAGTCGATCACATACGCCCTCGACATGTCCTCCAATGTCTGAATGGTGCACTCTGCCTGCCCATATGTCTGAGGATGGAAAGTAGTACTGAGCTTTACCTGCGTGCCTAAGCTCTTCTGGAAGGATCTCCAGAAATGCAAAGTGAACTGAGCTCCTCTATCTAAAATGATAGACAAAGGAATCCCATGCCACCTCACAATCTTATCAATGGAGAGTCTCACATAATCCTCGGCCGTGTATGTAGACTTCACAGGGATAAAGTGGGCAGACTTAGTCATCCTTTCCACAATAACCCATATGGAGTCATGCTGTCTCCTAGTCCTCGGAAGACCAACCACGAAGTCCATGTTAATGGCCTCCCATTTCCAAGTCGGAACCTCAATCATCTGAGTGAGACCACCAGGCTTAACGTACTCCGCCTTAACCTGCTGACAATTAGGACACTTGGCCACATACTCAGCAATGTCCTTCTTCATGCCATCACACCAATAGACCTGCTTGAGGTCATGATACATCTTGGTGGAACCTGGATGTATCGAATACCTGGAACCATGGGCCTCTGCAACAATCCTGGTTCGCAAATCATCCACACCTGGTACACACAGCCTTTCCTGGTACCTAAGTATGCCGTCACCTCCCAAAGCAAAGGACTCATTCATCTTTATCATCACTGAGTCCTTCAACTCTATCAACACAGGATCAAGAAGCTGACCCTTCTTGACTTCAACTACCAAGGATGATTCAAAACTAGGATCAACTAAAACACCCCCGCTAGTAGAAGCCATCAACCGCACACCCAGTCTTGCCAGTCTGTGTGCATCCTTCACCAACTCCTTCTTCCCATCATCAACATGGGTTGTACTCCCCATGCTCAACATGCTCAAAGCATCAGCTACAACATTTGCTTTCCCTAGATGGTAGTGGACACTCATATCATAGTCCTTCAACAGCTCCAACCATCTTCGCTGACGTTCAACTCTCTCTGTGTGAACACGTACTGGAGACTCTTGTGGTCTGTGAACACATCCACGTGTACTCCGTACAAGTAATGCCTCCACAGCTTTAATGTAAACACCACAGCTGCCAACTCCAGGTCATGAGTGGATAATTCTTCTTATGAACCCTGAGTTGTCTGGACGCATAGGCTATCACCTTACCACCCTGCATAAGAACACAACCCAAACCAACCTTAGATGCGTCACAATAAACAGTATAATTCTCACCACATTTAGGTAACGTAAGCACTGGCGCTGAAGTGAGTCTGTCCTTGAGCTTCTGGAAACTCTTCTCACAAGTATCCGTCGATTCGAACTTGGCTTTCTTCTTAGTCAAAGCTGTCAGTGGGGCAGCAATGGAATAAAAACCCTCCACGAACCTGCGGTAGTAACCAACAAATCCAGAAAGCTATGGATATCGGTGGGAGTAAGAGGTCTTGGCCAGTTCTTAACAGCCTCAGTCTTCCTAGGGTCCACCTCCACACCCTAATCGGACACAACATGACCCAAGAAGGTCACTGATCTAAGCCAGAATTCACACTTGATGAATTTAGCATATAACTGATGTTGTCTAAGTACCTGCAAGGTTAGTCTCAAATGTTGTTCATGCTCTTCCTTGGTCTTAGAGTAGATGAATATGTCATCAATGAATACTATGAAGAAAGAATCAAGGTATTCACGAAAGACTCGGTTCATGAGGTCCATAAATGCAGCTGGTGCATTAGTGAGACCAAATGACATGACTAAGAACTCATAATGACCATAACGGGTACGAAAGGCTGTCTTTGGGATATCTTCATCCCTAACCCTAAGCTGATGATACCCGAAACGAAGATCAATCTCTGAGAAGAAACTAGACCCTTGGAGCTGATCGATTAAGTCATCTATTCTGGGAAGTGGATACCTGTTCTTTATAGTGACTTTGTTGAGCTGCCGATAATTGATACACATCCTAAGGGTTCCATCCTTCTTTTTTACAAACAGCACTGGAGCGCCCCAAGGGGATATGCTCGGCTGTATGAAGCTCTTATCAGTGAGATCTTTTAACTGCAGTTTCAACTCTTTGAGTTCAGCTGGAGCCATTCTGTAGGGAGGAATTAAAATCGGTTTGGTATCGGGATCTAGATCGATACCAAAATCAATCTCTCGAGGGGGAGGGACTCCAGCCAAATCATCGGGGAAAACATCTTGGAACTCATTCACTACAGGCACAGAGTCTATGGAAGGAATGTCATGATCTAGATCATTGACACTCACAAGATGACATAAAAATCCCTTGGACATCATTTTATTAGCTTTTAGGTTCGAAATCAAGGGACTTGAACGACTCAAATTGTACCCCTCCCAGACCATCTCTAATTCATTAGGGAAACGGAATCTCACAACCCTACTACGACAATCAATGAAGGCATAACATTTATGGAGCCAGTCCATACCAAGTATAATATCGAAGTCATTCATGGGTAACTCAACAAGGTCTGCACATATAGTCTTACCACATACTACTATTGGGCAGTCTTTATGAACCCTATCAGCTCTCACATTTTCTCCCATGGGAGTACTAACTACAATAGGATCATACAAAACCTCAGGTAGTGTTTCAAAAGTAAGAGCAAGCAAGGGAGTCACAAAATAAAGCGTAGACCCTGGATCAAGTAAATCATAAACAGAGGTTGAGAAAACTTGCATCATACCTGACCACATAAGCAGACTTCTCCTTCTCCTCCCTGCACTTCAAGGCGTAGAATCTGTTCCTCTTAGGAGGATCGGCTGCAGTAGCATTCTGGGGATTAGGCCTAGGCTGAGCATTACCTCCAGCCTGACCCCTATTCTATGGACAGTCCCTGACAATGTGTCCGCTCTTTTCGCAATCGAAGCAGGCATTTGTGCCTAGTCTGCACTCTCCACTGTGAATACGGCCACACTTGCCACATTCCTTTCTGGGACGCTGCACATCACCTCCATTGCCCTTCTTTGGCTCGGGTATGCCTCCTCTAGGTACTGCACTCCTCTGAGAGTTAGAGTTCCCTGAACTCTGATGCCCCTTCTTAAATTTGGGCTGATCACGAACTCCAAAGGTGCTTCTGCCACCACCTCTGCTGGAACCTGTCTGGTAAGAAGGGTTAGGCCTCCTGACCTCACGGACTCTCCTCTTCTTCCGGCTGTCCTCAACTTGCTGGACATGTACCATAAGCCTCGACAAGTCCATGCTATCATGGAGCATCGCAGCCCGACACTCCTCCTCCAGTTCCTCTAAGATCCCTGTAAGGAACCTGGTCATCTCATCCCTGCTGTTCGACACAAGAGAAGTGGCATACCTGGACAATTTAATGAATTTCACGGAATACTTCCTGACAGTCATCGAGCCCTGCTTAAGGTTGATGAACTCCTTAACCTTAGCCTCTCTCATCTCTCTGGGGAAGAACCTCTCCAGAAAAGTTGTCTTAAACATCTCCCATGTGATCGGACCTCCGCCCAACGCCCTGCTATCCTGCCACATCTTGCACCAAGCATGTGCAACATCCTACAACTGGTACAAGGCCAGCTCAGCTTTCTCAATCTCCGTGGCCCCCATCACCACCAGAATCTTCTGGACCTCCTCCACGAACTCCTAAGGGTCCTCTGCAGTCTTAGATCCTGTAAAGTTTGGAGGATTAATCCTCATAAAATCTCGCAACCTGTTCGCCATGTTGTGGGCTGGTGGGTTATCCCGCTGAACCTCCTGTCTGTTGGACTGGGCCGTCATAGCCTGAGCCTACACAGTGATGGCTTGATCCATCTGTGCCAAAGTTGTCCACACCTCAGGATCAGTCAAACCAGTTGGGTTAACTGGCATGGCCACTCCTGCAGCTGGAGCCTGGGGTGGAACTTGGTTGTCCCCAGCAGCTGCTCCTACTCTTCCCCGACCAGCGTTCCCTCTTGTGTTCATTTTCTGAAAAAAATAAGAATTGATGTTAGATACGCTCATAACACCAAGAAATCAGACATTAGGGAAAGCACGATAAGATCAGAAGAAGGGAAATTTTCCGATGCATCATGCAGTCTCTAATTCATGATAGTGGTGCACTTCACTACCATAACTTAGAAACTACTCGATGTGGTTGATGTAAACTTATTATCCTTGGAATTTAACATAATGCTCTGATACCAACTTTGTCACGATCAGAATCTAGACTCTAGACGAGATGGGCGTTGTTGACCTCTCAGAGGTCGCAGACAAGCCTACATACGTCGTCGTTACTTCATCTAGGTTAATTTTAGCGGAAAATTTGAACTTTTGTTTACTTAAACTTTATATTGGAAAACGTTGATCTCGCATAATACTATCTACGTAAACTCATAAGCATTCACAACAACCATCTAAATCAAGATAATCAAATGAAAGATATAGTCATAAATATAGAGTTTCCAAAATGGCACCAATACAACGTCTGAAAGTACATCCGAAAGAAACGCTAGTGGAACATACTCCACTAGCACATGCCTACGTCTGCGCTAGAATAAATCAGTAAGCATCCTCGAAAGCATGAGGTCCTACCAAATCCGTATGAAAGCTCCAAGTCCGGATAACTGCGGCGTCGACTCGTAAGCTCTTACGTCCAGCTGCACCTGCACCTAAAAGTAGATAAATGTATGGAATTAGTACACACTTGTACTAAGTATGGGTATATGCAAGCACACACCACGGACATGCATGATTTAGAATAGCCCTCTCCAAACGATATGAGTTATGGAAAGTCAAGTCAGTGGACTTGCCAAAATCGAATTAGGAAAGTCATGCCATGAGAGTAATATGCATCATCATGCGTATCATATTGCACACAGCACATAACATATTGCATATAGCACATAACATATTGCATATAGCATATATCATATTTCATTTCATTCGTTCACATGCCATGAGACCATGGAATCATGGACTTAACATTAGGACTTCCCAAAATGAGGACTCAACATATGGGACCTCAACTAGGGAGCCTTCTTTAGCAAACACAGAGTCTGCTTTATTCATTCATACGTACTTCATTTCATTTCACTCATAGGCTAGTGTAAACACCAGCTATACCTAGGATGTAGTTTAAGACTCTCATTGGGTTCACTGTGCGATGACTAAGAATGACCTAGTGTCATTACATAAGTCTAGTTCACCTCTTGATTAACCTACCCAAACACCTTTGGTATCGTTAATTTCATTGTGTGCATTACATGAGGTTGGCCTCATTCTTTGTTTGGGAACTTCAACTTTAACCGACATAGATCATGTGAGCTCCATAAAATCCTGTGTCTACCCCACACCGAAAAGAGGTGGAATCACCGTCCAAAGTGAAACCAAAACATGCTAGCGTATATAGGGAATTGAACCCCGCTAGATCCCTATGTTGGCTGCATAGGTTCAAAGACAAGGAGATATAAGGAGATCCATACCCGTCTGGACGGACAGTCTCATCTCATGAGAATTACACGAACCTCTGCCTTCCCGAAAGAAGTAATCGCCACTCATAGCTAGCCTATCGGTGCTCAGTATAAAGTTCCATTATATTCATCTAATACATCATAGAAGTTGGCTTCTAGCATGAGGACGTCATAGCTCATTAGATGATTTCTCATCTCATCATTAGTATTAAGTATATATTAACTTTAATACTTTTATTAGAGTTTTCATAGAGACTGGTTTCTTCATTAACTTTACACTCGCATAGGTGAGTACGTTTTGGTAACATTTACTTAGGCTCATTTGAGATTGCTCTCATATTTCACATTAGCCTCTTATCATGTTGTCACCACATTCATTAGCCTTAGCACATTTGCCCTTCATAATTACTCACCCCTTTTTACGTGAATGTTCATTTCATCATATGCCAATGCACTTTGCCTTTTAGTGTGTTTCACACTCTTACTTAACCCTTCTGGGGTCACATCATGCATTTCATAACATCTTAGGTTCACTTACTTTATAAACGTAAGGTGGACTTATGAGTCCATACACACAAGCCATGAGGCTTCATTCATAACTCATCTAAGTGATTCATATTTACCCAAGATTATGTGGTACAAGACTTATGCATCTTGTAAGTATGCCAACATCTCGATTTCGATCCTTATAGGCAGCATTCGTTTAAAAATTTATTCGCGTACGACTTATGTATCAATACGGAGTTGGACAAGAAACCCTATTTTGAATCCCTTGGACAACACTTAGCTTCCACTTAATTTTTGATTTATCATCTCGGCTTGGGACCCCATTTCGAGCCCCTACACTTACATTTCTTTTTCTCTTTTTTTTTTTTTTTACTTAATCTCAACGTCTAAGCTTAACATCCAAGATCGAACCCCCACACTCACGTTTCATTTAATTTCTTTCTTTCCTTAATTCTTCTTTATTGAACCGAGTGGATGTGGGATCGATTCCCCACAACCTCACCTTATTTTTATTTGTATTTTCTCCTTACTTTCTCATTCGGCCAAGAGGTTGTGGGTTCGATCCCCACATACCTCATTTTATTTTCTTTTAATTGTTTCTCCTATTCTCTTGTTTGACCGAGAGGTCTTGGGTTCGAACCCCACACACCTCATTTTTATTTTAATGTTTCATTTTCGATCAAGGCACAAGGGTTCTCATCCCACATGCCACATTTCTTTAACTTAAATTTTGATATAATATTCATGCAGTGAGGTCTCAGGTTCGATCCCCGATGACCTCACATTATTTTTGGTACTTTTTACAAATTTCCAAAACTTCATTGTGTGACCGAAACCAAATTCCAGAAAACTGGAATTTGACCACATTTTTGCAGCCTATTTTCTCACCCTCTTTCACGTTAAACATTAAGACATTTCGAGTAGTTTTTAGGGAGATCTTTAGGTGCATTTTCAAGGTTACTTTCAGTCAAGAATTATCATTCAATTCAGCAACTTTGAACTCATATGAACATAACGTGTTTAACATATTCGCACACACATAATCCATAACATTTTAACGTGTCAATATTAGGCTTCAAACTGTGGCTAATTCACGGCACACACATGCACAAACAAGTTAACGAACTTCACATTTTCGGAACACCTCTTTCATTTCTACATAATTCCGAATACACATTCAAACACGTAATCACAACCAGCCCTAAAATCATCTACCAGAAGTCATACCAACGCATACTTGAATCTTTCAAAGGATCTAATGATAGGGGCATGCAACAGGGACAACCTTAGTTTTCGATTGTGAATAGACAGAACCTTAGGGGTCTCTTGGGAAAGGGAACAAGAGGGAAGAAAACCCATACCTAAAGTCGTTCAAAGATGTTCTTACGTGCTGCCAACCCCCCCCCCCACTAAGCCAATGTCTCACCACCGAAATCACAAGCCCAATCCGTCGAGAATTTGGTTTTTGCTTTTCGTTTTGAAGCTTATTTTGCTTTTGAGTTTGAGCGTTCAAGTTCTTGAGTGTGGATGAACTCTTTTTTTATCTTTTTGTTCTATTCTTTAGTTTTTACAGAACGTTGATCGTGAAGTGAGAGAGGAGTAGAGAGAAACGTGAGTTAGTGTTAGCTTAGGATTAGGAGATTAGGTGGAGACTTAGTCAAATTAGGACTTCTCTTAATTCTTTAAAAATTTGATTTTTTTCAAAGGCTACGTGTAATGACCACCATGCCCCTACTAAATCAGGTAATAAACATCAATTAAATCCACCTAAACGTCGCTTCCACCAAGGCTCGAACCCTGGTGAAGCCTCCATCGTGAAACGGGTCATTTCGGGTCGACCCGACCCAAACCGTAATTACAATACCACCCCTAGCTTGGAAAAGACCATATTACCCCTAGACCCTCCAAACCTAAGATTACCCCTTTTACCCGGTAAAACTCATCCGGGTGAATCTCTTCAATTCGGGTGCCCTACATGGTTGGTTCTCACCTTGCCTAGCTCAACTAACTCACCAAGTTGGTTGGCTTGGCTAGTGCATAGGTTCTGAGGTCTGGTTCTACGCGCAACAAGCCGTGTGAACCCAGTCTAATCCAGGCATTCTAGGAACGTTTAAGCATTACTTAGCATAGTCATTTTCACGTTGGTACATAGTGCATTCTTGTACTAATACCATTCTTCTCTACTTTTTACACAAAGTGTAGGTTATGGATTCTTAAAGGATGTCTTGAATGGTGAAGAGCTTGATTGATTATTCCCAAGCTCTATGAAAGGAATCTTTAAGTTTAAGGATCTCCTACTTATGTCTTTACTGTAAAGTGTTTTAATATTGTATATTTATGTAATGTTTTTTAAGGGTCGTGACCCTAATGTACTTAATGTTGTTGAGTCTAAGATGGCAAACAGACTTAAGGTCTATATATGTATTATGACTTATGTTTTATATATATGAAGTAATGTTCTAGCATATGATGTGGTAAGAAAGTTTTAAATTTTCCGCTAAATTTACTATGTCAATGCGATGAATGATAACTATGGGCTTGTATAAGACCTCCGAGAGGTCAAGTACGCCATGTTACTTCTAGGGGCTACTCCCCGGATGTGACAAACGTGGTAACAGGGCATGAGGTTTATAAAGTAGATTTAGGTTCTAAAAGTCTCATATTGCCACGTCTAGTAGAGTTTCGTAGAATTGGTGGTGAGTCACGACATATCAAATGGTACGGGAGGCTATAGGACGATAGAGTTTCCTTTCTTCATCATTCTCATATCGTGCCATAGAACTTAACTCTATAAGATCTCTCTCTTATGTTTTCTTGTTCGGTGGTCTTTTAGATGAGATTGTTTGGATGAGATTGTATCTCTATGCTTGAGGGAGAAAAGGTGAGTTAATTCTTAGCTTGGTTTTATGGTTGAACGAGTATGTTTGAAGGTGAATTTTGACATGTTTTGATGATATGATGTCATTTATGGCTATGTATGAGACTTATGTGAAATAACATGTTATGTTGAAGAATGTGTGTCATAATATGGTTAAAGCATGCTAGAAGTTGTTATGGTTGACATGAGTTCTTTTAGAATGATGTGTTACTATATGGTTTTATATGTTGCTAGCTTAATATTATGATTTGAGATTGAAATGTGTAGTGACTACCTATGGAAGCATGCTACCTTAAGAATATGTGCTTAAAGGTGTTCAATGGTTCCCTTTGCATAAATGTGGTCCCTTCTAAATTTCCTAGTATGGGTTGGAGTCCTTTGTGTAGACTTAATCCTAGGTGTGAAGGTGATATGCTTATGTTGGTAGGGTGATGATGTGGATTTTAGTGATCTAGAAGTCACCTTACTATAATGTCTAAAGAAAAAGAAGAATTTTTATGGCTAAGTCTCCTTGATGTTTTCCCCCTAATATTGTATGACCTTGGTGTCTATTGTATGGTATGAAAACCTTATGTGGTTGAATGGTATGATCTAACTTGATGATTGAGGATGATTTGCCAAAAATGATAAGGTTTAGAATACTTTGGTGTTACTTTGTTGACTTACTGTAAATTCCTTCTAAATTGTAATCACTTGTAATTGTTGAAATATGAATGTTGGTAAGTTAAGATCCTCTTAAGGTTGGGTTAAGTTGCTCTTAGTTGGGCTTACCCTAAGTGGGGGATGGTGATGAAATGGTAAGGTTGTAGATATTTCTACTTGGTCCGTCTATTTTGCTTGAACTTGAATCTAATGAAGTCTTGATGAACTTTTTCATGAATAGAGTTTTGCATAAAGTATGAATTGCATGAACTTTATATGTTTGGTATGTATTCATTGACATCACCTTAAAGATCTTGTGAATATTCCAAAGTGCATGAATGGAAATTTTGATTGAATACATGTTTTCTCATGAGTATTGCACATCCTAACATGCTAATGGTACACTTGACTTCATGAGATAAAGTACGAAAATTGGTTGTAGTCGCTTGTGAGGTGTTATGTTTAGCCTTAAAATAAAAATTTGAGCCTCTTTGAAATGAAATATGTTGAGTCTCTTGAATTTTATGTGACTTGTATGGTTTGGGAAGCATGATTGTAGGCTTACTCTTGAAAAGTGAAAGCATGTTTAGCTTAGTATTCATGTATGTGCCTATGATTTGTATTAATTTTCCCAAATGATGCTTACTGTGAAGGTGAGTACTATGTTATAAATTGACATTGTGTGAAATGGCTTCCTAATTGTTGTGATGCATTTGGTGTGACCTACCATTTAGACTTCACTAGGAAGAAAATATGAGCATGCCTTGGTTTAAAAGTTGAGGAATTCTCATGTTACAGTAAAAATGATCTTTGTGCAATTGCTTGGGTATGAACTCATGATACATGTAAGTGTGTTGAGGAGAAGGACATTCCTCCATGGACACCACTAAGCATGGTATGGTTGAGTGTGACCTTGATAGCACTAGGTCTAACTAATAAAGATCTTTATTGATTCAATTAACTCAAGTCTATGTGCATTGAAATATGAGTGCTTAAATGGATTTTGAGTATTTTTTTAATCTGCCTATGTATGGCCTTACATGATGAGATATTAATAAAAGGAATTGTAATCACCATATTTTTATTAGGAGAAGGATGTTCCCCCTATGAACATGATAAGAGCCTTGTGATTGATGCATTAAAGAGTGAGTGAATTGAAGTTTTGCTTGCTTGTATGCATTGAGTGCTAAATGATGTGAAGTTGTGTTCCCTACAAGATTGGTACATTAACTTCTATGTGATGATTTTATGAATATGATGAACAGCTCCATGATGAATTGAAGTCCTTGTTGTTATTAAAGTGTTCTAAGTGTCATTCGAGGACGAATGTTCCCAAGTAGGGGATATTGCAACACCCCCAAAATGAGATAGGGTGTCTAGAGCCTAACATGTTTGTCTTAATGTTCTAATTTCCTAGAATGTCTTATAATATGGTTTAGAGGAAGTGTATAAAGTTTTAGGTAATTTGGAAGTCAAACATCAAGGGACGACCAAGACGTTCGACGACTAGTCGCCTATGTGCCTCATGTGTCTATGCATGCTTATATTTGTATGTCATGGGCTTATGAAGTCTTAAAATGAGTTATAATAATGTTTAATGGTGTTATACGATGTTTCATGAAGTTTTGAGGTCAAACGTCCAAGAATGTCCAAGACGTTCGAAAGATAGCATAGAGACATGCATGTGTGTGTCTTGATGGAGCCTTGCATATTTGGAAGAGTTGCAGGTGTTTGTTTTGGGTGAAACTTATGTGGAAGCTCTAAAACTTGTTAAGGGTTGTATTTACATTGGAAACGTCTGGGTACGACTTCTAAAGGGCCCCACAAAAGGGCCCACAAAAAGGACCCAAGGCTGGTCGAGACACTGCCTTGTCAATCGACGGACCAAACGACGGCCAGTTGGTTGACCAACAGCCCGTAGGTGAGGTCTCATCGATTGATACTTAGATTGGGAAGGTCTCAAGTCAAAAACTGTCCAAGGACCAACCGACGGAAGCCAAAGGACGACCAGTCGATTGACCAACGGCATGTCGATTTGGTCCGTTGATGGTGGCCTGGTGCCACTGCCTGTGCACTGTGTCATTAAAGGGGTGAATGGAAAATTCACCCCACGTGATAACCTGACCCCACATTATTTATTTGGTGATTCTTGGGTGTATTTAAGTGATCAAAAACGTGATCAACCCATTCCCAAACCAACTCACACAAATTGAACCTTTCCCTCCAAAAATATTCTCCCTAGAAACCACCATTGTTGGTGAAGCTCAAGAACAACTTTGAGCTTGGAGTTACATGGATGAATCACCAAGTTTTAAAGGTTTTCATAAATAAAAAGGTATGGTGATCCTTCATCTCTATTTATCCTTCCATCTAGAGAGTTAATCTTAAAAATTCAAAAGAGATTTTATGATCAAACTTCTCCTTCTTCAATCTAGCCATGGGTTCTTTATAAAAATGTGTTGAATGATTAAATCATGATAAATTGAAGTTAATATATTGGTTTTAATGTGATTTTGGTTCCAATTGCATGATGAACCCATGTCCTTTCCCAAACTTGATTTAGAGCTTGCATGGGCATTGTGATCATGGCTTGTTAATGGTTGAATTGTGATTCTCTTACGTTGAATTACTTATATCTACTGTTACTTACGTGAATTAGTGTTGAATTGATGATGAAGGATCCATATCGATCAATGTATGAAGAATTCAATATGACTATTATATGATCTATGTCACATCCCGAAACCACACCCTAGAAGTTAGAGTGCAATCTTGGATTGGGACCGGCTTATTCGACCTCTCAGAGGTCTCATACAAGCCTCTCGTATCTTTTATCGCATATACATAACGAAAAGTAGTGCAGAATTAAAACTTTTCATAAAACAATATAGAAGTCTTTAAACTCTTTCATATAAGTAGAAATAGGAAAACACTAAGTCTCGACCATCGTCTTAAGACACGACAATACTTGGTAGATGGACCATACGAATTTAAAACATACTACTAATAGTCTATTAAAAAACTTCATTAAAGAAACATAAAATGACATATATGCCCTCGAGTCAAATGAGGACATACTTCAACTCTTCTTGAACGATCTCCTTGTCCATGTCTTCTTCCCAAAGCTCTTCACCTATTAAGAACTATAGATAGAAAATAAAGCATGGAATTAATACAACCACATGTACTAAGTATGACATTATGCATAAAAATCATGAAAATGGACTTTATTGGAAATATGCATATTTTCATTTTATAAATCATGTTTTAATCATAACAACATCAATTATCAACATAGAAACACATACGATAACATTAAACCAAAAATATCAATTTTAAAGAACACATTACAGTGAACTATATTCACTGTACAGTGAATTCTTCACTGTAACAGTGAAATACTTTCACTTCTCCTTTTAACGACTTCTAGCATGTAATTTCCTCATTTAAAGTCATCCTAAGATTCACTTAAGTCACACAAAGAGATACCGCCCATAAACCCTCTCTAGATGTGCCTAAACGACCCTTAAGATCACTCATAATGAGACGCATACACACATACAAAGCACCTTAAACATCAAGGTAAGATTCTTCTACCAAAGGTGACTCTAAGTCTCACTTGAGTGAGTTGTGAAGCAACCACCCATACAATCTCTTGCACACACACTCAAGAGATCCAATAGACTCCCTAGGATAGAATTATTCTCACTAAACACACCAACGCATAGATGATAGGACATTGTCCTTCCAAAGGCAATCCAAAAGACCTACTTAAGTAAATCAAGAAGATAACGTCCATGATTGACCTATTCAAGATTACCTAAATAGTCCTTGAGACTACCTAAGGCTTAGATCATGTCACCAACACAAAACATCTTCCCTAACTAGAGTCATCCACAAGACTTCCAAAGATAAGCTATGAAGAGATCATCCTTTATGCCCTCTTTACAATTTAACTAAAGAATCCATAAGCCACTCTAGATTAGGTACTTATTCACTTACATACTCCATAACGTAAGTCATTAGTTCATTAGGTCATTAATCCATTAATTCATTAAGAAACTCATACAATACATAAGGACATTCAAGTAATGGTCTTAGACAAGACCTAGGAACTCCAAATAACACCATCAAAGTCTATTGTGCAATGTCTAAGTAGCGTCTCATACCACCACTTAAACCTCATAAACTTCTCTAATGCTAATAGGTATTCCACATGATGAGAATAGGCAATAACCGACATAGACCATGGTAGCAAAGTATGGAATCCGAAGTTCTATCCTACTTCGATGAGGTGTTCTACTTGCCAATGGTAGAACATAAAGATCCCATGTAGGCACATGGTTAAGGAATATGAAGGGAGTGCTTTGTATTCTAATCTCATTCTTAACTAGAACTACTTTCCTTTACCATACTCACTTGGTGCTAGCTATAGTTCTCATAGATCAATTTACATTAAGGTTCATACAAATGGGTCCCATATCATGTTCATGACCCAATTACATTTACCCTACCATAACAAGGTCCACTAGGGCATATCTCACCATGGCGACAAGAAGTTCATCGCAACTTTCCTAAGGTATGATATAATGCCGTTCCAGCCAATCAACCTTAAAACCATCACTCATTACATGAAGGATACCATTACGGCTAACTACTTCACAATTCATAACCTTACCACTTAGTTCAAGGTTCCACATAAATGACCTTTGTATTATCATGCAAGGTCTCACCTATATTCATTTATTCAATACTAAGACCCTTTAGGTTCCTAATTCAAGACATCATTCACAAAAGCATCAAGTAAGGGACACAAGTCTACCTAAACAAGACACAACATACCTCCATTTATCACATATAGCCTATCTTCCTTTAGACTCTTAGGAATAACCCTTAACCTTATCAAGTCAATATATTAAATACCTTAACACCATCAATTTAACCATTTTAGACTCATCTAACCAATTTAGGAATAACCATGTATCAACTCTAAGACTACACACTTAACACATAGTCAAAGCATAACATGATTTCCTAGATAGTATCAATAGTCTAACACATACTTCCACATATAGATATATATGATTATACATCATCAAATCAACTACACAAATAGCCATATAGGTTCAAGTAGTGCCGACAAGGCCATGATCATCAATATACTAGAAAGTAACGCCGACAAGGCCACATCAATTCACATAACACCGCCACCAAAGGTGGACCAAACCAATCATAACCTAATTGAAGTATAACTAGCATCAAAATAAAGAAAATGGGGCAGCATACCTCCATTCCATCATCAACACTTCAGTTCAAGTCAACTTACTCAATTTGATGACACAAGACCCTTACTCAAGGCCATGAACACCAATTCAATACACAATTATAGAAATCAATGAAATATAACACAATTCAATTAGATTCAACAATCTAATACCAATTTGATAACAATTTAACCCAATTCTTACATCAATAGAAAGCTCATAAGAAACTACACATGAATTCATTAACATTAAGGCAATATCAAGTAACCCATAATTTAGTCAAAATCTTAGGTTCATCAAATACATGGGTTCATAGGTAATTTAGGTTAAAATCATCAATAAAACATCAATCTAATCGATAATAAACGTTTGAAAACCTTTAATGCAAGAACCCATGAAAGAATTATGAAATTGGACAATTCCTCTTTTTAAACTTTGAAAACATCTTTGAAAGTTGGGCTCTTTGATGAAACAAGTTTCAAGGATCAAAAGTCATACCTTAAGGATTATAATTCTTCACTTTGATGAAGAATTTCCACTCAAAACGCCACACCCGGTTTCTTCAATTTGGACTTCAATGGAGTCTTTGAGAGAATTCTAATAGTTTTGGGTTTTCAATTTAGAAGGATGAAGTCTTTAAGGTGTTAACTACTTATATAGTTAATTAAAATACCCAATAAACCCTTAACAAACCGTCCATGACTTAATTGAGAAGTGGGGTGAATTTATAATTCACCCTTTGGCTTGGGAGCAACACCTGCGCAGAAAAACAGCATCACTGACGACTTGCCCTTGACGGGGCGTAACCACCATGACGGGCCGTCACTGGACACTGTCGGTGGTCACAGTGGCTTGCCAAAGCTTCCCACATCACCCATGTCCAAGTCCCCCACGACTACACCCTTCGACGGGGCGTCAACAGGCCTACGAGCCGTCGACTGCTCCGTCGTCTCGGGCCTGCCTGGGACTGTTTTGGCAACAGTTTTGGGTCCTTCCTCAAGGACCCTTAGATGGTCTTTGGGGATAATTTCCCGTACGTTTCCAATCCAAATATTATCGTCGATTATTTTAACACCTCTCACATAAATTTCATCCAAAACTAACACGTAAAACTCAACGAAACACGCTTAGACACACAAGGTCAATTCAAGGCAAATCTTTCGAACGCCTTGGACGTTCTTGGTCGTTGACCTTCAAACTTCACGAAACTTAAACACTGCCTATACATGATATATTAACTCAATTAAGAACCTTAAAACATCATGAAACACACATAAACACATAGAACCACCTAAGAGACATTTAGGTGACTTAGTCGTCGAACGTCTTAGTCGTCCCTTGACGTTTGACTTCCAACACACCTAATACTATAGGTACTGCATCTAAACCTCATAATAAACTTATTAAGGACCTTATACCACCATTACCAACATTTTAGGCTCTAGATAACCTAAGTCATTTTTGAGGTCTTACATTCTCCCCCACTTGGACAACATTCGTCCTCGAATGACACTTGCCACTCTCCGAACATTTTCAAGATTAGAGAATCAACTTAACAACACATAACTAAACCATACAACACATAACCAAGAAGAAAACATAAATTTACTATATTCAAGAGATTCACAACACAACAAGAAACTGGAAAACAATTCTATAACTCATTATGCTACAAAACTCACATGCTTCAATCCAAAATAGCAAAAACTCATTTTATATTCAATATTATACTCATACACATCAGTTCTAACCACATTAAAATAATTTTATACCAATTAATCAAATAGTTATTTTTACAAAAATATTACAGTAAACTATCTTAATGCAACAGTGAATTTTGGCAAATTTTTTCAAACATGCAACTCTTATGCAATCCATGATATAAACATGCTAATATGCAAGGTAACATCATATAAACACATCTCACAACATGCTCATGACTCAATAAAACACACAATGCAAAGAAGTTAATGAAATTCAATTTCAACCAAACTTCTAAACATCATGCACATGCAACACTTCTAGCACAATTCTAACCATCCTCCCCCACTTAGAAGGAACTCATACTATCAAAAGAAAAATAAGAACTTACCAACATCATCATCACCATCACCCGGCTTCCCAAATCTAGTCTGGAGAGCATAGAAATGCCTCTTAGTTGGAGCATCTTCCTTCTGGAACACTAGGCTCAACTTTCTTACCCTCCTTCCTAGAAGCAATGTTTGACAATCTCTCACTTTGTGCCCATCTTTTCCACATCCAAAGCAATTACCCGTACCAATTAGAAACTCACCATAATGTCTCTTACCACAAGTGGCACATGTAGGTTTTTCATTGCTAGAACCACCTCCTTTCTCAAACTACTTCTTAGGCACACTAGGTCCATCTTAATTTTGAACCCTCTTTTTGAACCTAGGTTGCACTTGGTCACTAGCAACACTCCTTTTCAAGTTCCTTGACATCCTCCTAAGTTTAGACTCTTCAATTGATTTTTCATACACCATGAGTCTAGACAAAGTCATATAATCATGCAACATAGCCGTACGGCATTCTTCCACCACTAAGTCGGCTACCCCCGTCACAAAGCGACTCATTTCATCCCTTGAATTAGACACTAGGGAAGGTGCATACCTAGACAAAGTTAAGAACTTCGAAAGGTATTCCTCAACACTCATATTGCCTTGTTTGAGATTGATAAACTCTTCTACTTTCTCTTCCCTCCTCTCACGGGGAAAGTACTTGCAAGAAAAGCTTCATTGAATTCTCCCCACTCAATAGGACCCGACTCCACCAGCCTATTGTCCTTCCATTGAGTGTACCAAATTTGAGACACATCTCTCAATTGATAAGAAGCCAACTCCGCCTTCTCCCTAGATGTAACCCCCATAGCACTCAAAACTTTGTACACACCATCAAGAAATTCTTGGGGATCCTCATTCACCTTAGAGCCAAGAAAGATTGGAGGATTCAACCTCACAAAGTCTCTCAACCTAGATGACATAGTGCTCTCCATATCATTACCCCTAGGCACCATGTTCAAGTTAGCTTGAGCCGTTACGGCTCGGGTTAAAGCAAGCAAAGCCTCTCCAATCATCCTATTAGACAACTCCGGCACCTCATCACCTCCTTCTACATTAGTGGCATGATCACCTTGAGGAGGCACTTGAGCACCTTGGACGACTTGTCCATCTTGAAGCACTTGCTCAACTTGCTCAACTTGAGGAGGAGCTTCCTCATTCACCCTTCCCTCTTCCATCCTTCTAGTGGCCATCCTTCTAGTATTCATCTCCTAGAAAACAAGGAAACACATTTAGAAGGATACTCATAGCATAACTCTACCGCACGAACATAGGAGTAGAAATGAAGGGAAACACTATCGTCCTATAGCCTCTCGCCCATAGATGTCGCGACTCACACCGATGGTCAAGAATCTACTAGACGTGACTTTTCGAGACTTTTTGATACCTAAGACTACTTTCATTAACCTATGCTCTGATACCAAGCTTGTCACATCCCGAAACCACACCCTCGAAGTTAGGGTGCAATCTTGGATTGCGACCGGCGTATTCGATCTCTCAGAGGTCTCATACAAGCCTCTCGTATCTTTCATCGCATATACATAACGAAAAGTAGTGCGGAATTAAAACTTTTCGTAACAATATAGAAGTCTTTAAACTCTTTCATATAAGTAGAAATAGGAAAACACTAAGTCTCGATCATCATCTTAAGACACGACAATACTTGGGACATGGCAAATACGAATTTAAAACATACTACTAATAGTCTATTACAAAACTTCATTAAAGAAACATAAAATTACATATATGCCCTCGAGTCAAATGAGGACATACTTCAACTCTTCTTGAACGATCTCCTTGTCCAAGTCTTCTTCCCAAAGCTCTTCACCTATTAAGAACTATAGATAAAAAATAAAGCATGGAATTAGTACAACCACATCTACTAAGTATGGCATTATGCATAAAAATCATGAAAACGGACTTTATTGGAAATATGCATCTTTTCATTTTATAAATCATGTTTTAATCATAACATCAATTATCAACATAGAAACACATACGATAACATTAAACCAAAAATATCAATTTTAAAGAACATATTACAGTGAACTATATTCACTGTACAGTGAATTCTTCACTGTTACAGTGAAATACTTTCACTTCTCCTTTTAACGACTTCTAGCATGTAATTTCCTCAGTTAAAAGTCATCCTAAGATTCACTTAAGTCACACAAAGAGAGACCGCCCATACACCCTCTCTAGATGTGCCTAAACGACCCTTAAGATCACTCATAATGAGACACAAACACACATACAAATCACCTTAAACATCAAGGTAAGATTCTTCGACCAAAGGTGACTCTAAGTCTCACTTGAGTGAGTTGTGAAGCAAACACACATACAATCTCTTGCACACACACTCAAGAGATCCAATAGACTCCCTAGGATAGAATCATTCTCACTAAACACACCAACGCATAGATGATAGGACATTCTCCTTCCAAAGGCTATCCAAAAGACCTACTGAAGTAAATCAAGAAGATGACGTCCATGATTGACCTCTTCAAGATTACCTAAATAGTCCTTGAGACTACCTAAGGCTTAGATCATGTCAACAACACCAAACATCTTCCCTAACTAGAGGCATCCTCAAGACTTCCAAAGATAAGCTATGAAGAGATCATCCTTTATGCCCTCTTCACAATTTAACTAAAGAATCCATAAGCCACTCTAGATTAGGTACTTATTCACTTACATACTCCATAACGTAAGTCATTAGTTCATTAGGTCATTAATCCATTAATTCATTAAGAAACTCATACAATACATAAGGACATTCAAGTAATGGTCTTAGACAAGACCTAGGAACTCCAAATAACACCATCAAAGTCTATTGTGCAATGTCTAAGTAGCGTCCCATACCACCACTTAAACCTCATAAACTTCTCTAATGCTAATAGGTATTCCACATGATGAGAATAAGCAATAACCAACATAGTCCATGGTAGCAAAGCATGGAATCCGAAGTTCTATCCTACTTCGATGAGGTGTTGTACTTGCCAATGGTAGAACGTAAAGATCCCATGTAGGCACATGGTTAAGGAATATGAAGGGAGTGCTTTGTATTCTAGTCTCATTCTTAACTAGAACTACTTCCCTTTACCATACTCACTCGGTGCTAGCCATAGTTCTCATAGATCAATTCACATTAAGGTTCATATAAATGGGTCCCATATCATGTTCATGACCCAATTACATTTACCCTACCATAACAAGGTCCACTAGGGCATATCTCACCATGGCGATAAGAAGCTCATCGCGACTTTCCTAAGTTATGATATGATGCCGTTCCAGCCAATCAACCTTAAGTCCATCACTCATTACATGAAGGATACCATTATGGCTAACTACTTCACAATTCATAACCTTACCACTTAGTTCAAGGTTCCACATAAATGACCTTCGTATTATCATGCAAGGTCTCACCTATATTCATTTATTCAAGACTAAGACCCTTTAGGTTCCTAAGTCAAGACATCACATATTCACAAAAGCATCAAGTAAGGGACACAAGTCTACCTAAACAAGACACAACATACCTCCATTTATCACATATAGCCTATCTTCCTTTAGACTCTTAGGGATAACCCTTAACCTTATCAAGTCAATATATTCAATACCTTAACACCATCAATTTAACCATTTTAGACTCATCTAACCAATTTAGGAATAACCATGTATCAACTCTAAGACTACACACTTGACACATAGTTAAAGCATAACATGATTTCCTAGATAGTATCAATAGTCTAAAACATACTTCCACATATAGATAGATATGATTATACATCATCAAATCAACTACACAAATAGCCATATAGGTTTAAGTAGTGCCGACAAGGCCATGATCATCAATGTACTAGAACGTAACGCCGACTAGGCCACATCAATTCACATAACACCGCCACCAAAGGTGGACCAAACCAATCATAACATAATTGAAGTATAATTAACCTCAAAATAAAGAAACTGGGGCAGCATACCTCCATTCCATCATCAACACTTCAATTCAAGTCAACTTACTCAATTTGATGACACAAGACCCTTACCCAAGGCCATGAACACCAATTCAATACACAATTATAGAAATCAATGAAATATAACCCGATTCAATATAGATTCAACAATCCAATACCAATTTGATAACAATTGAACACAATTCTTACGTCAATAGAAATTCCATAAGAAACTACACATGAATTCATTAACATTAAGCCAATATCAAGTAACCCATTATTTAGTCAAAATCTTAGGTTCATCAAATACATGGGTTAATAGGTAATTTAGGTGAAAATCATCAATACAACATCAATCTAATCCATAATAGACGTTTGAAAACCTTTAATGCAAGAACCCATGGAAGAATTATGAAATTGGACAATTCCTCTTCTAAAACTTCGAAAACATCTTTGAAAGTTGGGCTCCTTGATGAAACGAGTTTCAAGGATCAAAAGCCATACCTTAAGGATGATAATTCTTCACTTTGATGAAGAATTTCCACTCTAAAAGCCACTCCAAGTTGTTTCTTCAATTTGGACTTCAATGGAGTCTTTGAGAGAATTCTAAGAGTTTTGGGTTTTCAATTTAGAAGGATGAAGTCTTTAAGGTGTTAACTACTTATATAATTAATTAAAAAACCCAATAAACCCTTAACAAACCGTCCATGACTTAATTTAGAAGTGGGGTGAATTGTATTACAATTCACCCCTTGGCTTGGGAGCAACACCTACGCAGAAAAATAGCACCACTGACGACTTTCCCTTGACGGGGCATCACCACCATGACGGGCCGTCACTGGCCACTGTCGGTGGTTACAGTGGCTTTCCAAAGCTTCCCTCATCACCCATGGCCAAGTCACCCATGATAAAACCCTTCGACGGGGCGTCAACAGGCCTACGAACTATCGACTGCTCCGTCGTCTGGGCCTGCCTAGGACTATTTTGGCAACAGTTTTGGGTCCTTCCTCAAGGACCCTTAGATGGTCCTTGTGGATAATTTCCAGGACGTTTCCAACCTAAACATGATCGTCTATGAGTTTAACACCTCTCACATAAATTTCATCCAAATTTAACACGTAAAACTCAACGAAACACGCTTAGACACACAAGGTCGATTCAAGGCATATCTTTCGAACGCCTTGGACGTTCTTGGTCGTTTGACCTTCAAACTTCGAAACTTTAAACACTGCCTATACATGATATATTAACTCAATTAAGAACCTTAAAACATCATGAAACACACATAAACACATAGAACCACCTAAGATACATTTAGGTGACTTAGTCGTCGAACGTCTTAGTCGTCCCTTGACGTTTGACTTCCAACACACCTAATACTATAGCTACTGCCTCTAAACCACATAATAAACTTATTAAGGACCTTATACCACCATTACCAACATGTTAGGATCTAGATAACCTAAGTAATTTTCGAGGTCTTACATTCTCCCCCACTTGGACAACATTCGTCCTCGAATGACACTTGCCACTCTCCGAACATTTTCAAGATTAGAGAATCAACTTAACAACACATAACTAAACCATACAACACATAACCAAGAAGAATAGATAAATTTACTATAGTCAAGAGATTCACAACACAACAAGAAACTGGAAAACAATTCTATAACTCATTATGCTACAAAACTCACATGCTTCAATCCAAAATAGCAAAAACTCATTTTATATTCAATATTATACTCATACACATCAGTTCTAACCACATTACAACAATTTTAGACCAATTAATTAAATAGTCATTTTTACAAAAATATTACAGTAAACTGTCTTAATGCAACAGTGAATTTTGGCAAATTTTTTCAAACATGCAACTCTTATGCAATCCATGATATAAACATGCTAATAAGCAAGGTAACATCATATAAACACATCTTACAACATGCTCGTAACTCAATAAAACACACAATGCAAAAAAGTTAATGAAATTCAATTTCAACCAAACTTCTAAACATCATGCACATGCAACACTTCTAGCACAATTCTAACCACACTCTCCCACTTAGAAGGAACTCATACTATCAAAAGAGAAATAAGAACTTACCAACATCATCATCACCATCACCCGTCTTCCCAAATCTAGTCCGGAGAGCATAATAACGCCTCTTAGTTGGAGCATCTTCCTTTGGAACACTAGGCTTAACTTTCTTACCCTCCTTCCTAGAAGCAATGTTTGGACAATCTCTCACTTTGTGCCATCTTTTCCACATCCAAAGCAATTACCCATACCAATTAGAAACTCACCATAATGTCTCTTACCACAAGTGGAACATGTAGGTTTTTCATTGCTAGAACTACCTCCTTTCTCAAACTTCTTCTTAGGCACACTAGGTCCATCTTGATTTTGAACCCTCTTTTTGAACCTAGGTTGCACTTGGTCACTAGCAACACTCCTTTTAAAGTTCCTTGACATCCTCCTAAGTTTAGACTCTTCAATTGATTTTTCATACACCATGAGTCTAGCCAAAGTCATATCATCATGCAACATAGCCGTACGGCATTCTTCCACCACTAAGTCGGCTACCCCCGTCACAAAGCGACTCATTTCATCCCTTGAATTAGACACTAGGGAAGGTGCATACCTAGAAAAAGTTAAGAACTTCGAAAGGTATTCCTCAACACTCATATTGCCTTGTTTGAGATTGATAAACTCTTCTACTTTCTCTTCTCTCCTCTCACGGGGAAAGTACTTGCCAAGAAAAGCTTCCTTGAATTCTTCCCACTCAATAGGACCCGACTCCACCGGCCTATTGTCCTTCCATTGAGTGTACCAAATTTGAGACACATCTCTCAATTGATAAGAAGCCAACTCCACCTTCTCCCTAGATGTAACCCCCATAGCACTCAAAACTTTGTACACACCATCAAGAAATTCTTGGGGATCCTCATTCACCTTAGAGCCAAGAAAGATTGGAGGATTCAACCTCACAAAGTCTCTCAACCTAGATAACATAGTGCCCTCCATCGCATTACCCCTAGGTACCATGTTCAAGTTAGCTTGAGCCGTTACGGCTCGGGCTAAAGCAAGCAAAGTCTCTCCAATCATCCTATTAGACAACTCCGGCACCTCATCACCTACTTCCACATTAGGGGCATGATCACATTGAGGAGGCACTTGAGTACCTTGGACACCTTGCCCATCTTGAAGCACTTGTTCAACTTGAGGAGGAGCTTCCTCATTCACCCTTCCCTCTTCCATCCTTCTAGCGGCCATCCTTCTAGTATTCATCTCCTAGAAAACAAGGAAACACATTTAGAAGGATACTCATAACATAACTCTACCGCACGAACATAGGAGTAGAAATGAAGGGAAACACTATCGTCCTATAGCCTCTCACCCTAGATGTGTCGCGACTCACACCGATGGTCAAGAATCTACTAGACGTGACTTTTCGAGACTTTTTGATACCTAAGACTACTTTTATTAACCTATGCTCTGATACCAAGCTTGTCACATCCCGAAACCACACCCTAGAAGTTAGGGTGCAATCTTGGATTGCGACCGGCGTATTCGATCTCTCAGAGGTCTCATACAAGCCTCTCGTATCTTTCATCGCATATACATAACGAAAAGTAGTGCGGAATTAAAATTTTTTGTAAAACAATATAGAAGTCTTTAAACTCTTTCATATAAGTAGAAATAGGAAAACACTAAGTCTCGATCATTATCTTAAGACACGACAATACTTGGGACACGGTCCATACGAATTTAAAACATACTACTAATAGTCTATTACAAAACTTCAGTAAAGAAACATAAAATGACGTATATGCCCTCGAGTCAAATGAGGACATACTTCAACTCTTCTTGAACGATGTCCTTGTCCAAGTCTTCTTCCCAAATCTCTTCACCTATTAAGAACAATAGATAGAAAATAAAGCATGGAATTAGTACAACCACATGTACTAAGCATGGCATTATGCATAAAAATCATGAAAATGGACTTTATTGGAAATATGCATCTTTTCATTTTATAAATCATGTTTTAATCATAACAACATCAACTATCAACATAGAAACACATACGATAACATTAAACCAAAAATATCAATTTTAAAGAACACATTACAGTGAACTATATTCACTGTACAGTGAATTTTTCACTGTTACACTGAAATACTTTCACTTCTCCTTTTAACGACTTCTAGCATGTAATTTCCTCACTTAAAGTCATCCTAAGATTTACTTAAGTCACACAAAGAGAGACCGCCCATACACCCTCTCTAGATGTGCCTAAACGACCCTTAAGATCACTCATAATGAGACACATACACACATACAAAGCACCTTAAACATCAAGGTAAGATTCTTCTACCAAAGGTGACTCTAAGTCTCACTTGAGTGAGTTGTGAAGAAACCACCCATACAATCTCTTCCACGCACACTCAAGAGATCCAACAGACTCCCTAGGATAGAATCATTCTCACTAAACACACCAACGCATAGATGATAGGACATTGTCCTTCCAAAGGCTATCCAAAAGACCTACTTAAGTAAATCAAGAAGATAACATCCATGATTGACCTCTTCAAGATTACCTAAATAGTCCATGAGACCTAAGTCTTAGATCATGTCAACAACACCAAACATCTTCCCTAACTAGAGTCATCCTCAAGACTTCCAAAGCTATGAAGAGATCATCCTTTATGCCCTCTTCACAATTTAACTAAAGAATCCATAAGCCACTCTAGATTAGGTACTTATTCACTTACATACTCCATAACGTAAGTCATTAGTTCATTAGGTCATTAATCCATTAATTCATTAAGAAACTCATACAATACATAAGGACATTCAAGTAATGGTCTTAGACAAGACCTAGGAACTCCAAATAACACCATCAAAGTCTATTGTGCAATGTCTAAGTAGCGTCTCATACCACCACTTAAACCTCATAAACTTCTCTAATGCTAATAGGTATTCCACATGATGAGAATAGGCAATAACCGACATAGACCATGGTAGCAAAGCATGGAATCTGAAGTTCTATCCTACTTCGATGAGGTGTTCTACTTGCCAATGGTAGAACATAAAGATCCCATGTAGGCACATGGTTAAGGAATATGAAGGGAGTGCTTTGTATTCTAGTCTCATTCTTAACTAGAACTACTTCCCTTTACCATACTCACTCGGTGCTATCCATAGTTCTCATAGATCAATTCACATTAAGGTTCATACACATGGGTCCCATATCATGTTCATGACCCAATTACATTTACCCTACCATAGCAAGGTCCACTAGGGCATATCTCACCATGGCGACAAGAAGCTCATCGCGACTTTTCTAAGGTTTGATATGATGTCGTTCCAGCCAATCAACCTTAAGCCCATCACTCATTACATGAAGGATACCATTACGGCTAACTACTTCACAATTCATAACCTTACCACTTAGTTCAAGGTTCCACATAAATGACCTTCGTATTATCATGCAAGGTCTCACCTATATTCATTTATTCAAGACTAAGACCCTTTAGGTTCCTAAGTCAAGACATCACATATTCACAAAAGCATCAAGTAAGGGACATAAGTCTACCTAAACAAGACACAACATACCTCCATTTATCACATATAGCCTATCTTCCTTTAGACTCTTAGGAATAACCCTTAACCTTATCAAGTCAATATATTAAATACCTTAACACCATCAATTTAACCATTTTAGACTCATCTAACCAATTTAGGAATAACCATGTATCAACTCTAAGACTACACACTTAACACATAGTCAAAGCATAACATGATTTCCTAGATAGTATCAATAGTCTAGCACATACTTCCACATATAGATAGATATGATTATACATCATCAACTCAACTACACAAATATCCACATAGGTTAAAGTAGTGCCGACAAGGCCATGATCATCAATGTACTAGAAAGTAATGCCGACAAGGCCACATCAATTCACATAACACCGCCACCAAAGGTGGACCAAACCAATCATAACCTAATTGAAGTATAATTAACCTCAAAATAAAGAAAATGGGGCAGCATACCTCCATTCCATCATCAACACTTCAATTCAAGTCAACTTACTCAATTTGATGACACAAGACCCTTACCCAAGGCCATGAACACCAATTCAATACACAATTATAGAAATCAATGAAATTTAACCCGATTCAATATAGATTCAACAATCCAATACCAATTTGATAACAACTGAACACAATTCTTACATCAATAGAAAGCCCATAAGAAACTACACATGAATTCATTAACATTAAGCCAATATCAAGTAACCCATAATTTAGTCAAAATCTTAGGTTCATCAATTATATTGCATAGGTAATTTAGGTTAAAATCATTAATACAACATCAATCTAATCCATAATAGACGTTTGAAAACCTTTAATGCAAGAACCCATGGAAGAATTATGAAATTGGACAATTCCTCTTTTTAAACTTTGAAAACATCTTTGAAAGTTGGGCTCTTTGATGAAACCAGTTTCAAGGATCAAAAGCCATACCTTAAGGATGACAATTCTTCACTTTGATGAAGAATTTCCAATCAAAACGCCACACCAAGCTGTTTCTTCAATTTGGACTTCAATGGAGTCTTTGAGAGAATTCTAAGAGTTTTGGGTTGTCAATTTAGAAGGATGAAGTCTTTAAGGTGTTAACTACTTATATAGTTAATTAAAATACCCAATAAACCCTTAAAAACCGTCCATGAATTAATTTAGAAGTGGGGTTAATTTACAATTCACCCCTTGGCTTGGGAGCAACACCTGCGCAGAAAAACAGCATCACTGACGACTTGCCCTTGACGGGGCGTCACCACCATGACGGGCCGTCACTGGCCACCGTCGCTGGTTGTAGTGGCTTACCAAAGCATACCTCATTACACATGGCCAATTCCCCCACGGCGACACCCTTTGACGGGGAGTCAACAGGCCTACGAGCCATCGACTGCTCCGTCGTTTGGGGCCTGCCTGGACTGTTTTGGCAACAGTTTTGGTCCTTCGTCAAGGACCCTTAAATGGTCCTTGGGGATAATTTCCCAGACATTTCCACCCCAAAAATGATCGTCTATGAGTTTAACAACTCTCACATAAATTTCATCCAAAACTAACACGTAAAACTCAACGAAACACGCTTAGACACACAAGGTCGATTCAAGGCATATCTTTCGAACGCCTTGGACGTTCTTGGTCGTTTGACCTTCAAACTTCACGAAACTTTAAACACTGCCTATACATGATATATTAACTCAATTAAGAACCTTAAAACATCATGAAACACATATAAACACATCGAACCACCTAAGAGACATTTAGGTGACTTAGTCGTCGAACGTCTTAGTCGTCCCTTGACGTTTGACTGCCAACACACCTAATACTATAGCTACTGCCTCTAAACCTCATAATAAACTTATTATGGACCTTATACCACCATTAACAACATTTTAGGCTCTATATAACCTAAGTCATTTTCGAGGTCTTACATTCTCCCCCACTTGGACAACATTCGTCCTCGAATGACACTTGCCACTCTCCGAACATTTTCAAGATTAGAGAATCAACTTAACAACACATAACTAAACCATACAACACATAACCAAGAAGAAAACATAAATTTACTATAGTCAAGAGATTCACAACACAACAAAAAACTAGAAAACAATTCTATAACTCATTATGCCTTAAAACTCACATGCTTCAATCCAAAATAGCAAAAACTCATTTTATATTCAATATTATACTCATACACATCAGTTCTAACCACATTAAAATAATTTTATACCAATTAATCAAATAGTTATTTTTACAAAAATATTACAGTAAACTATCTTAATGCAATAGTGAATTTTGGCAAATTTTTTCAAACATGCAACTCTTATGCAATCCATGATATAAACATGATAATATGCAAGGTAACATAATATAAACACATCTCACAACATGCTCATAACTCAATAAAACACAAAATGCAAAGAAGTTAATGAAATTCAATTTCAACCAAACTTCTAAACATCATGCACATGCAACACTTCTAGCACAATTCTAACCATACTCCCCCACTTAGAAGGAACTCATACTATCAAAAGAGAAACAAGAACTTACCAACATCATCATCACCATCAACTGGCTTCCCAAATCTAGTCCGGAGAGCATAGAAATGCCTCCTAGTTGGAGCATCTTCCTTTGGAACACTAGGCTCAACTTTCTTACCCTCCTTCCTAGAAGCAATGTTTGGACAATCTCTCACTCTGTGCCCATCTTTTCCACATCCAAAGCAATTACCCGTACCAATTAGAAACTCACCATAATGTCTCTTACCACAAATGGCACATGTAGGACCACCTCCTTTCTCAAACTTCTTCTTAGGCACACTAGGTCCATCTTGATTTTGAACCCTCTTTTTGAACCTAGGTTGCACTTGGTCACTAGCAACACTCCTTTTCAAGTTCCTTGACATCCTCCTAAGTTTAGACTCTTCAATTGATTTTTCTTACACCATGAGTCTAGACAAAGTCATATCATCATGCAACATAGTCGTACGGCATTCTTCCACCACTAAGTCGGCTACCCCCGTCACAAAGTGACTCATTTCATCCCTTGAATTAGACACTAGGGAAGGTGCATACCTAGACAAAGTTAAGAACTTTAAAAGGTATTCCTCAACACTCATATTGCCTTGTTTGAGATTGATAAACTCTTCTACTTTCTCTTCCCTCCTCTCACGGGGAAAGTACTTGCCAAGAAAAGCTTCCTTGAATTCTCCCCACTCAATAGGACCCGACTCCACCGGCCTATTGTCCTTCCATTGAGTGTACCAAATTTGAGACACATCTCTCAATTGATAAGAAGCCAACTCCGCCTTCTCCCTAGATGTAACCCCCATAGCACTCAAAACTTTGTACAGACCATAAAGAAATTCTTGGGGATCCTCATTCACCTTAGATCCAAGAAAGATTGGAGGATTCAACCTCACAAAGTCTCTCAACCTAGATGACATAGTGCTCTCCATAGCATTACCCCTAGGCACCATACTCAAGTTAGCTTGAGCCGTTACGGCTCGGGCTAAAGCAAGCAAAGCCTCTCCAATCATCCTATTAGACAACTCCGGCACCTCATCACCTACTTCCACATTAGGGGCACGATCACATTGAGGAGGCACTTGAGTACCTTGGACACCTTGCCCATCTTGAATCACTTGCTCAACTTGAGGAGGAGCTTCCTCATTCACCCTTCCCTCTTCCATCCTTCTAGCGGCCATCCTTCTAGTATTCATCTCCTAGAAAACAAGGAAACACATTTAGAAGGATACTCATAGCATAACTCTACCGCACGAACATAGGAGAAGAAATGAAGGGAAACACTATAGTCCTATAGCCTCTCACCCATAGATGTGTCGCGACTCACACCGATGGTCAAGAATCTACTAGACGTGACTTTTTGAGACTTCTTGATACCTAAGACTACATTCATTAACCTATGCTCTGATACCAAGCTTGTCACATCCCGAAACCACACCCTAGAAGTTAGGGTGCAATCTTGGATTGCGACCGGCGTATTCAATCTCTCAGAGGTCTCATACAAGCCTCTCGTATCTTTCATCGCATATACATAGCGAAAAGTAGTGCAGAATTAAAACTTTTCGTAAAACAATAGAGAAGTCTTTAAACTCTTTCATATAAGTAGAAATAGGAAAACACTAAGTCTCGATCATCATCTTAAGACACGACAATACTTGGGACACGGCCCATACGAATTTAAAACATACTACTAATAGTCTATTACAAAACTTTATTAAAGAAACATAAAATTACATATATGCCCTCGAGTCAAATGAGGACATACTTCAACTCTTCTTGAACGATCTCCTTGTCCAAGTCTTCTTCCCAAAGCTCTTCACCTATTAAGAACTATAGATAGAAAATAAAGCATGGAATTAGTACAACCACATGTACTAAGTATGGCATTATGCATAATAATCATGAAAACGGACTTTATTGGAAATATGCATCTTTTCATTTTATAAATCATGTTTTAATCATAACAACATCAATTATCAACATAGAAACACATACGATAACATTAAACCAAAAATATCAATTTTAAAGAACACATTACAGTGAACTATATTTACTGTACAGTGAATTCTTCACTGTTACAGTGAAATACTTTCACTTCTCCTTTTAACGACTTCTAGCATGTAATTTCCTCACTTAAAAGTCATCCTAAGATTCACTTAAGTCACACAAAGAGAAACCGCCCATACACCCTCTTTAGATATGCCTAAATGACCCTTAAGATCACTCATAATTAGACACATACACACATACAAAGCTCCTTAAACATCAAGGTAAGATTCTTCTACCAAAGGTGACTCTAAGTCTCACTAGAGTGAGTTGTGAAGCAACCGCCCATACAATCTCTTGCACACACACTCAAGAGATCCAATAGACTCCCTAGGATAGAATCATTCTCGCTAAACACACCAACGCATAGATGATAGGACATTCTCCTTCCAAAGGCTATCCAAAAGACCTACTTAAGTAAATCAAGAAGATGACGTCCATGATTGACCTCTTCAAGATTACCTAAATAGTCCTTGAGACTACCTAAGGCTTAGATCATGTCAACAACACCAAACATCTTCCCTAACTAGATTCATCCTCAAGACATTCAAAGATAAGCTATGAAGAGATCATCATTTATGCCCTCTTCACAATTTAACTAAAGAATCCATAAGCAACTCTAGATTAGGTACTTATTCACTTCCATACTGCTCCGTTTTGGGTCTTTCCTCAAGGACCCTTAGATGGTCCTTGGGGATAATTTCCCGAACGTTTCTAACCCAAACATGATGATATATGAGTTTAACACCTCTCGCATAAATTTCATCCAAAACGAACACGTAAAACTCAACGAAACACGCTTAGACACACAAGGTCGATTCAAGGCATATCTTTCGAACGCCTTGGACGTTCTTGGTCGTTTGAACTTCAAACTTCACAAAACTTTAAACACTGCCTATACATGATATATTAGCTCAATTAAGAACCTTAAAACATCATTAAACACACATAAACCACCTAAGTGACATTTAGGTGACTTAGTCGTCGAACGTCTTAGTCGTTCTTTGACGTTTGACTTCCAACACACCTAATACTATAGATACTGCCTCTAAACCACATAATAAACTTATTAAGGACCTTAGAAAATCATTACCAACTTGTTAGGCTCTAGATAACCTAAGTCATTTTCGAGGTCTTACAATCATGTATTCATTGTAAGGTTGGCTTTATGTCAAATGTTGTAAGACTTTGGATTATGTTAAGTTGCTGCTGGTAGCTAATGTTTTAGGTTATATAATGATTGAATTATGGGTAGGAATCTCTTATGATCAAAATAAAGAATGATTTGCATGAATTGATCTAGTTCTTCTAATCTATCGATTGATGATACTATATATGTGATGTGATCTATATTCTTAGATTATGTTAAGCATGATTTCTTTGAGTGATGATTTAATTAAATATTACCTAACATTTACATTATTGTTAAAATATGATTGATGATCAAGGCTTTAGAGAATCAATAGTATTGGCTAATTCTTCTCTATTCTAGCGAATTAATAAGCCTAATGCCTACGTTGGAAACTTGATCTTAAAGTGCTTTAAGCATGATTTCGTTATGACTAAGTGTAAGATTAGCTACTGCCTTTGATTGATATTATTGATGAAATATGATCTGTAATCCATGTAAGTGAAATTGGTTGATGGTCTATGTCCTTCTACATTCTAGCATGTTAATGATATGTTGTACTAGTTTGTAGCATGGCCTTGTAGTAGCTTATTCATGATTTCCTATATGATTATTATGTTTTAGCTACTGCCTATAATTGAATTATTGATGAAAGAGTAGTAAAGGTCAATGATGACCAAAGGCTAAAGAATGGATAAGAATTGCTCTACTTTTCTACTTCTCTACTTCTTTACAGTAATGTTGATAAAGCCTTGTATGGCATTGTATGTCATTTCGTGGTATGGTCCACTTATGGTAGCGGTGTTTACTTTATTGTCATTATAATGTGTTGACCATGGCCTTTAAGGCAAATTGATGATTATATGAATGAGTGGTTATGATGATCACCTTATGTGTAACTTGTGCCTAGTCTTCTACTTGAGTTGTAAATCTAGGTTAAGCTACTATTATTATGAGAATGTAAAGGGTTATGTAATAAAATGTTTAGGTGCTGCCATTAATGAAGTGTTAAAGATTTATGACCCCTACCCATGTACCCCTATGTGAATGTGTGAATAGCTAATGTTAGGAGCCTTAAAGTACGATATGAAGATTGTATTGTCTCCTATGCTAAATTGTGTGGTCTATACTTGAAAGTGTAATGTGGTCTAAGAGGGTGTCTGCCTCAATGAGTTGTTGATAGACATTATATGATCATGTTGACTAATGTACACACACACTCACACATTATGCATGCTTACAATGTAGTAAATGTTTATAGTGTCTAATGAAAGGTTGTTCTCATATTCACTAGTGTCTACTACTATGCATGTATAGTATATGTATGTGAAGTATGATATGTATTTCCTTGCTAGGATGACTTGATAGGTATACTAGTATGGGCAAGGGTATGGGACCTTGTCTATGGATTGTACATGTGTACCTTGATAGGATAGTTCCTAGGTTTGGTTTCTATGTGCATGCAAATGAATGTATGGTCATGTCTGGTCTTAATGTGTTATGTGAAAGGTTTGCTCACATATATGTATACACACACACAAATGAATGGTGGTATAGTCAATAAAGGAGCCTTGAAAGGTGTGCTCAAGTGTATCCTTAACTAGATAGTGCTAATACATATGCTATGTCCATCTGAAAGTGTCACGCCTCAAAACCCATTAAGACGGACAGGCACCCGATGCCCTAAAGGCCCGAGAGAACCAACCTACAATCTGTTCTTACTGAGCATATACTATAACAATTGAGACAAGTTAACTTTGGATGCAGCGATACAAACCAATGTAAGTAGATCCAAAAGTTATATACAAGACTTGGCCGTTTAGGCCACAACTCCTTAAGACACAACTGAACCATGTACATACGTCTACAAAGCCTCTAAAAGATAGAAGACTAGAGTAGGTCGGGACAGACCCCGCCTTACCCTTAACTACGATACAATACCAAACGAATTTACCAAGGACTTAATAAAGCTCCGAATCAACTTGGAGCTCACCAAAAGTAGCAGAATTTCGAGTGCTCCTACTGAGGAGGTCTACTAGCTGGAGTACCTGAGCCTGCAGCATGAAATGCAGCGTCCCCAATACGGGACGTCAGTACGAAAAATGTACTGAATATGTAAGGCAAAAAGTATATGTAATACAAGGCACAAATGAAATCAAGTAGCAACATATGAGTGCATAGATTAGGAGAGAAGACCACCTTTGCTTACTCTTGTGGAATCAAGTAAGCTACATTCTTTTCTTTACCTTCTTTGTATGTTATAATCTTTGTTGGGCATGTGATACAAGTGACCAGCTGATCAGTGGTAGAAGAGGATGACCCATGCTAGGCGTATTAACCCTTGGGATGCGGTCCTCATAATTACACAACTTGGGATCGGCCCATGCTAGGCTTTCGCCCCTGAGCTGCCACCCTTCTATACCAATAGGGATCGGCCCATGCTAGGCTTTCGCCCCTGAGCTGCCACCCTTAATTATATAGATTTCTTCACTTCGATTCTTTAATCTTTGAGATTATTGTTAATCAGTTCATAACTCTTTTGAGATGTTATTTTGGATAATCGTAACACTTTGAGATGTTGATTTGGTGGTCATAATCATCTTGGAGACATGAAATTATGGAACAGTAGTGGAATACATGAAAACAATACTTTGAGGCAGTAACAATGACATAAGGAGCTATGAAACATCAACACCTTACTTTAAGACCTTAATGGCACAATTGACTTCAATTGGCTTAGGAGAATGATTCATCAAACTTTCTTTTGCAAATACCATTTTTATAACAGCACAAG
>JABWTJ010000363.1:317131-339428 GCA_016801875.1 Solanum sitiens | reverse complement strand
AAAATTTATCTCTACACTTGTACTTCCAGAATTCAAACTCTCCTTCAAACTTCTTACTTGAAAATGAGACAGCACTCAAGAATCCCTAAGGTGTTTTAGGGCTGCTTATTGAAGCCAAGAGAGACCAAGAAAGAAACTTAAGAAAATCTAAAATTTTGCAAGTTCAAAATGGAGAATAAGACTTGATCCTTATCCTTGAAAAAGGAGGTGTTATGCCGACACTCTTGACCAATTTTGGTCCATATAATGTCAAGTAGGTGCCCCACCTGCTTGTCCTTTTAACTTGGGCCCTTTTGGACTTAATATTATTGGACCTTGGCTGTCCATTTTTCCTTTGTTCTTTAATCAGCTTGGGACAGATTAGTGCAAGTAGGTGGTACACACTTGGCCCAATAACATGGTAAAACAAATCTTAGGAGGTCATGTACTTACTTAGTTTCACTTGGGCTTTATCCATAATGGCAATTGACAGATTGGCTGGTTGGGCCTTCTTTCATTCACATTTTCTTTAATAGGTTTGGGCTTCAAAATGGCCCCTAAACAAAGCCCTAAATCTGGTCAATCAAACTTGGGCCCTTTAAACACTATAATATAGATTCAAGTAGGTGATGCAGCTGCCTAGCTCAATTACCACCTTACTATAATTACTTAAATACTTTCCATCGGAGTTAACTTGCAATACATATGCTAAAACGTGCAAGGCATTACATCACCTTCCAAGCTAGTTTAAACCAACACTAATCATGTAAGAAACATGATCCCTCACCTACACTATAAGTAATAGTCAAGTATAACATGAATAGAACTACCACATACAAAAATACAGGCCGTTACACCCACTTAAAGAACATCTTGACATAGACAACCCCTGAATCATAAGGGTCCCTTTACTTGAACTTGGGAGATCTATCCAAGCTCTTCACTTAGGAGGCATCCTCTAGCCATCAACACCTACACTTTGTGTACAAAGATGAAGAAGAATGGTAGTAGTACAACAATGCACTAAGTATGACAACCATGCAAAAATGTGCATTTAAAGAGGACATTTCATTTGAAATTATGCAACATGTCTTTTTAGTAAACTTCATGAACATAGGCACATATAAGCACAATATAGTTCACAACATTATATTGACATGGATACTACTCATAATAGCATATAAATCCATTTGTCATACTTTGAGGCATATTCAATACATACAATACATTACTTCTCTTTTATCTTACTTGTTTCCTTAAGTAACCCTCAAGTGTATTTAGTACAATGCATCACCTTGAGGTTACCTTACCATAGTTTATCATATATATGCTTCATAAACATAACCGCATAAATTCACAAATTATAAGCACCTCATAGACATAAGATTCATATAAGGACCATCACCTACGACAACTCCTAAGTCACACTAGTGCCATCTATAGGTAGAATCCCATAATACCACTTACACCAAGCTTACCTATGAAGTCACACTAGACTAGGCATAACATACTTAACAAGTCATAACAATTTCATTTATAACTAGACCTAATGCACATACTTCATAGTATCACATAAGGAATGTCTTCTTTACTACAACCTTAGTCATAACTCATTTAGTTTATAACATAAGTAAACCACCCTCACAACTCCTTCACAAGCTTACTTGTGCAAGGTACACATGGAGTCCCACACACCGATATATACTAAGTAAACTAATTTAGAATCCATAAGTGCAATATCACCCACATACACATGATTCATGTCTTGACTTAGCAAAGTCACTTAACAATGCATTCATAGAATTCATACATAACATATCATATGTCTTACTTTCATAAATGTACGAATCTTATACTTTCTTGAAGTTCACTTGTGCAATGCATGGGTAGGGGCCATAATACTACCTATACTAAGTAATCCTCTCAAGGAGTTGTGATTAGAGTCCATAATCTTATGATAGTTCATTTCTTACTTTGGGAGACATAGAACATGATATTAGAATCAAGGCTAAATACTTCAACTTACTAAACATGAGATAATCATATCAATTCATCTTGCATATAATGCCTTCAAGGCCATGTTCATCAAACATAAGCATATACAAGAATGTAAACACAACCACCATAAGTGGACCATACCACACAATGACCTTCAAGGCCAATTCAATATACATTCTAAGCTAAATAAAAATAAATAGGTAAACATACCGAATCTCCAAGCTAATGATCATCTTGATCAGTTTCCCATAATTCATAGTTAATTAATATAGACAAGACTAGGATTAATAAATTTACTATAATCCAATTGAATCATAATCTAGTCAAAATCACAAGACCCATAACATATCATAATTTGAGAGGATAAAGAGATCATGGATTCTTCATGGAATTTTATTGAAAATAACGTTAAAACCATAGATTAATCACATATTCAACATTAGGATGCTTTTGAAATCACTTTAATAATGAACCCATGGCCAGATTGAAAGATAGGATTTTTGACTTAGAATCATGTTTGGAAAAGCTTTGAAAGGACTCCATAGATGAATGGTTATCTAGGGATGTAGGATTACCATACCTTCTACATTAGAAAGCCCATAAAAATCTAAGAAGAAAGATCCATGAATCCACCTCCATATCTTGTTCTTGAGCTTGGTCTTCAATGGGGTTTTTGGGGGTTAGGGACAGTTTGATTTGAGAGGGAAAGATTTGTTTTGAACAATGAGTCGTAAATCAGAGTTAAGGCTTATATACAAATGTAAAATACCTAAAAACACTTAAACAAACCGTCTATAGTCTAATTAGGACGTTGGGTGAATTTGCCATTTACCCCTTCACTAGGCATCGTGCATGCTGCAAAATTGCAGGCAGCATCAACGACTCTAGTCAACGCCTCGTCGACCTATCGACTGGCCATACTGTAAGCCATTGTTTGGGAATGAGGCTCAACAAAGGGATCTTGATCTTCCCAAAACAAATATGGGGCTACGCCCCCAGGCGATGAGCTGTCACCTTGGATACAGGGCGTCAACTGCAAACCGTAGTTGAAGAGTGTTATTGGCAGTGTTGCTCACAAGTGGGGTCTTCCTCAAAGACATCTTGGGTGATCCTTGGACAGTTTTGCCCGGGCACTTCCAACATAAATACACTAATATACATTTTAGGGACCTCTCACATCAATTTCAACCGAAACAAATACGTAAAACATGCCAAGGCACTCCAAGACACACATGCACGTTTGAAGGCTAACTTTCGAACGTCTCGGATGTTTGACCTTCAAACCACTTAAAATAAAGTATACACACTGAAAATCACCTAATTAACATGTTATAAACCTTTTTAGGTATAAATGAGGCTCGATATACCTAAAATAATTTTGAGAGTCTTGAAAATATCCCTCACTTTGGAACATTCGTCCTCGAATGACACTTGGAACCTTTTAAAACACACTCAAGGACTGAATAAACCATAGAGCAGCTCGCAACATATAACATGTTAACACATAATAGTCAATGCACCAAACTTACAAGGAACACCAACTTCATACTATCATGCAACTCAAGCAACAACATCAAACATGAATTACTCTTACTTTTTATTCCATCCTTACATGCCTTTCATATTCATTGCCATTTGGAAGAACTACCTTCTCCAACTTTTGGGCATGCTCCTTATTTCATCATAAAGTTAGACCTACAATGGATTTTTCTTGCACACATAGGCCAAATTCACACTTCAATTCATGAGAAATTAAGCAATTCACTTAGTTGCATAAAAATCATGAATTATATAGGTTAACTACAATCTCATAGTCTAGACATAGTACCTTCAAGGTCATACATAACATTACCATGTTCAAATTTTGTTCAATGAGGAACTACCTTCTCCTAGTCACAACATACACACATGGCATCATAGAGTTTACATAAAAGCAATGCACAAAGGTCAATTCATTTTAAGGAGGATTTCTTTACTCCAAAACAAAGCATGCTTAACTCTCTTCCTCATGAAGTCAAAAATGGAAGATCATACCACACACATCACAACAATAGGAAGTAATTTCATACAATTCCAATTCTAACATGATATTTGCTTTCATATACAGACATCAGTTAGGAAAGTTGCTACAATTCTTATGCACACATTGATGACATTGGTTAGACATGCCATCACTTCTCAAGAGTGAGCCTACAACAACACTTCCTAATTCTTAAAAGAAACATTTTTCAAGGGACTCATTATTTTTCATTCAAGGAAAACTCAACACCTCATTATTAGTCCAAAATACCCTCACATAAAAAGGTTTTATCAAGCATGTTCATCTAGCCACCTAATGAAGTTAAATTCACATTTCATCATTTTAAGAGGCACAACAACATGAGAAACATGCAAATTGATCAAAATTCCTTTTTTCATGCAAATAATGACCTTTCATAAAATGCATAACATAGTATCATTTTAAGACATGTATAACATATGGAGAACATGCGACGCATACTCATATGCAAAACACCCATCATAACAAGCTACTTAGGAACTCTTTGGTTTCAAGCTTGAGCAGGAATAGAAGGAAAATATAGGGATATCTACAACCCTACTTCTCTTATCATCCTCCCCCACTTAGGGTAAGCCTATTTAAAAGAAACTTGTCTCATCCAATAGAACTTGGACTCACCAATTGTAACGACTGGGGAGCAACCCCTAGAAGTAACATGACGTACTTGGCCTCTCGGAGGTCTTATAGAAGCCCATAGTTATCATTCATCGCATAGTCATAGGTAAATTTAACGGAAAGTTTAAAACTTCTCATAGCACATCGTGTGCTAGAATCATCACTTCCATTAATATAAAAATAACATAAGGACATAGTTAGAATCTAAGTCTCTTAGCCATCATAGACTCAACATCATTAGAGAATATTAGGGAAACAACCCTTTACCATCATATAATAATAACTACACTATTACATAACTTTAAATAAAAACTTTGACGTAGGCAATCTTTGAATCTTAAGGACTCCTTTTCTTGAACTTGGGAAACACATATAAAGCCCTTCACTTTAGAGACATCCTTTAAGTATCCATAACCTACACATTGTGTAAAATGTGAAGAAGAATGGTGTTAGTACAAGAATTCACTAACTATGGAAACCATGCAAAAACATGCATTTAAAGGTGACATTTTTCTTTGAAACCATGCATCATGCCTTTTGTGAAAACTTCATAAAACCTTGATACCATAAGAATCATACAATTCACATACTTCATATAGACATATACAATAGTCACAACATCAATAAAGTCATACATTGCATTTAAGTCACATTTAGCATCACTTTACATTAACTACTTTCCTTTTACAGTAAGCTCATTCTTCATTCATAGTAAGCTCCTTTTACTTTTACTCCTTAACTTCCCAAGTAACCCTCTACTGATACTTGGTGAAATAATATAGATAATATACTATTACACTATCCATACTCAAGCATTACCTTAAGTCCACAAGGTAATCATACATGCAACCTTTATTAATCATCAAACATATATACATATACATAGAGGCTTAGCATATTATGACAATACAATTTTCACATATAACTCAACATAATGAATGAACCTCACATAAGATTTATTCCAAGACATCATGTAAGTCAACTCTACGAACAACAACATTAGAGACATTAGTTAACATTACATACTTGGACTTCACGCCATAAGACATCATAAGACCTTACTTATAATCCCAATATAATCCTACTAGTGCAATGTACATGTCAAGTCCCATAACCTCTCACATACTAAGTAAACTCATAAAGAGACTACAAGCATCACATACTCTATATATCATCAAGACAAGTATAGACAATGTCATACATGTCAAGTAAGTCCTCATCACATAGTCAACAAGACCAACATTATTTATAGAAAGTCAGACCTCATCAATTAGACACCATAGGACTCATACTATGCATACTATCATATAATTATGTCAATACCATAATGTCATGCATAAAAGACATATACATATTCTTATGCATATAGAACACCTTCCTAGAACTCTCTTCAAGAGCTACTTGTGCAATGCATACGTAAAGTCCCATACACTCACCTACACTAAGCAATTTCCGTTAGGTTATCCTAACTAGGGCTCATTACATGACTTCCATTGTCCATTTTACTTTAGGGATACTATAGCCTTAAACGAAAATAACACCATGTAATCCACACATGTAATTTGGTTTCATCCCCTCACACCAAGAGAGGGTATCCTACTTTCGAATGTAAGACATGAATATCATTCTAGCATTTTAGATGGATCCACTAGCTAGGTCCTATGGGGCAACATAGTTATTGAACTAGGAGATATATATTGAATTCCTCTTATGCCAATTGGCATTGTGACTTCCATTTCATGAGAAACATAAAGTAAATCTCTTTCCAAGGGAATTCAACACCTCTTATGGGTCAATTGGTGAACAAGCCTTCCTCATTAGGAAGGGGCATCTCCCTCTCATTTGTCAAGTTCACTCGTGCTAACCTAAGTTCCCTTTATTGAAAGTCTTTATTAGGAGAATTAACCCCTTATATGCTTAGCTCATAGGTTAAATATGAGAATGTCCTTTCATCAGCCTATTTCATGTGAGAAAACCTTTCACATGAACATAACATAATCAAGCATAATCTAGTTTAGAGGACAATTGAGAATACATTTCAAGATACCCTCTCTTTACTAGATTTCATACATGCTACATTATATGCATTAATGTGTGTGTATGTGTACTTACATGAGAAGACCTTTCATATAAACACATTTAGACACTACTTGCTCATACTTCTTCATATATCATGGTATACACTTTCATGTTCATAACATAGTCATGCATTCATATTCATGTTCATATAGAATCAACCTAGGACTATCCTATCAAGGAACACATGTGAAATGTATAGGCAAAGGCCCACACCATTGTCGACACTAGTACACCTATCAAGTCATCCATGTTAAGATAAATTTCAATCTTCATGGACCTATATTTTACATGCATGTTAGTGAACAATAGTGCTTATTATAATTATCCTTTCATTAGACACCATGAGCCTATACTACTTATAATTATGCATGAGGTTTGAGTGTGTGTACATTGGTCAACATGATCACATAATAACTATCAACATCACATTTAGGCATCCACCCACTTAAGACCATAATGCACATTCAAGCATAGACCACACACCACATAATAACATAGGAGACAATATATCTTCTCATTGCATCCATAACTCCTAACATTGGCTAATCACACATTCATAAAGCAACACACCCTAGGTCATAAACTAGAATGGAAGACTAAGCATAATACTTCACATTGGGTGATCACCATCACCACAGATTCATAATACAATTGCCTTCATGGCCATGGTCACATCACATATATATTGACAATAAGATAAACACCGTCATCATAAGTGGACCATACCACACAATGTCATACAAGGCCAATTAAACTAGCAATTCAATAGGAAAGTAGAGGAATCGGGCAATCTTACCAATTTATCAATCTTTGATCATCATTGATCAATCCTCATAATTCAACAATAATTGAAGTATAGGGATGTATATAAAAGTACACTAACATAGACGAAATCATGCTTCAACCATCCTAGAATCAAGATCACAATATGTACACTACATCATCAATCTATAGAAAGTAAGGTAATATAGGTAAAGCTTACCAATTCTCAAAACCTTAATCAAATTTGATCACTGATCAACAATTCACAATCAATTTGAGTATAAAACTGTAGAAATAGATAATTCAACATACCAGATTCATAATTCAATTAACATAGAATCAAGATCACAATGCCCACATTATAGGCTAATTTGAGAATTTGAAGGAACATGGGTTCATCTTTAAATTGGATTGAATTCAACATGAAAAAGAGTAGGTAATACATAATTCATCATAAGCATGCTTTTGAAATCGTTTTGAGAAGGAACCTATGGGTAGATTGAAAGATTGAAGGTTTGATCACGAAATCTCATTGAAAAGCTTTGAAGGAAACTTTAGATGAGTGGTTATCTAAAGATTAAAGGTCACCATACCTCATTATAGGAGAAAACCACGAAAATTTGATGAACAAACCATCACAATCCCATCTAAAAGATTTTCTTGAGCTTCATCTCCAATGGTGGTTTCTATAGAGGTTTCTTTTGAGAGGAAGAGTGAAAATTAAAAAATGAAGTCTAATTGGGATTTTCATGTTATTAACTAACTTAATATAACTAAAATACACCATAATAACCGTCCATGGTAATTTAGGATCGTGGGTTGAATTTCTCAGCCCCCCCCCCCTTTAATGAAACAGTGCGCAGAGGCAGTTTACAGGCTCTATCGATGACAAGAAATCGATGAGGCATCGCTTGAACAACGAACCATGCTGCTCCGTCGATGGTGACTGAGACTCCACTTTTGGGGATTCCTTCTCGCAAGGCTAGGTGTTGATCTACACCTCCCATCGACGGGGCGTTTATTTAGGAATGGGGTGTCGATCCTTGGGCGTAGATAGACACTGCCTAGGAAGCCTTTGGGTCCTCCTAAAGAACATTTTTGGGTCCCTTGTGGAGTCGTGCCCAGATGTTTCCAATGTAAATACAATCATTAACAAGTTAGGGACCTTCCATATCAATTTGAACAAAAATGAACACATAAAATATTCCAAGGCACACCAAGACACACATGCACGTCTCAAGGCTAACTTTTGAACTTCATCGGACGTTCTTGGACGTTTCACCTCCAAATTACTTCAAATCAAGTATGAATACTTTAAAACACTTTTTAACATATTTTAATCCTTTTTAGGGACATGTGAATCTCTGTGAGTCTCTAAGCACTTTATTTCATTTTGAGAGATCTTACAATATCCCCCATTTGGGAACATACGTCCTCGAATGACACTTGGGACATTTCAAACACATCAAGGAATTCAGTGACCCATAGAGAAGCAACACATAATTCAAACATCACAACATAGATGTCAATGCATCAAACTTACAAGGAACACCAACTTTAAACCATTTAGTACTCATTGAAACAAAAGCAAGCAAAAAACCTTTATCTTTGTTAAAACCAGAAGAGCAACCAACTACAAGAGCTCTAAAGAAAAAATTTATTTCAGAAGAATTATTGACCAGATACTGTAAATTAATTGGACATAGATACCCAGATCACCATTGTTCCAAGTGCAATGGAGAAGATAACTTAATTCCAGATGTGACCTTGGAATAAACAAGAGAAGAAGAAGATAAGAAAAAGACAAAGGACGAAGATAGAGTCAAAAGATATATAGTGTCTGTCGGCCAATATAGGCCATTACTGTAAAGTTTTTGTTATTTTGATAAATTTCTTTGTCGGCCATGTATTTAAAGTAGGCCATTATAGTTTGTCGTTTTTATTTTGTCAAAAGTATGTCGGCCATTTGTAAAAAGTCGGCCATTATGTAAAGTAAAGTTATTTGTTATTTTGCGTTGGCCAATTGTTATAAGGCCAGGTGTCAATAGTTAGTGTCGGCCACTGTTTGGCCAATCATGTAAGTTTGTGCTATAAATAGAGGTGTTAATCCTCAGCAATAAACACAAGCTTCAACCATCCTCTCTCTTCAATCTCTCTACATTCATTTCGCCCCCCCTTTTTGGTATCAGAGCTATATAAACAAAAAGCTATTACATCAACTATGGAGAACAAAGCATCTACCAGCAATCTACAAGAACAGGTATACTCAAAATCATTTATGAGTAACTAAATTGCTTTATTCCTGATAATCTTACCCTGATTATAAGTATTTATTATGAATTAATAGTGTTATAATAGTCATCTCTAAGAAGGTTTGCTATGGAAATATTCTGCGAGTAGGTAAGCCCAGACTATGCCATCCTAATGTGGAAACCGGTAGGCAGACGGCCGTTTTGGGGAGTACACGGAGTTGAGGCGCTGTTAGGGTAACTGATTAAAGAAGAAAGCCATAAGTAGTAACTAGACGAGATGAATATTATACTGTTATTGTTCATAATGAATACGTATAAACTGTGAAAAGATTAGAAGGAATAAACTGTTAGTAAAAATAAATTGAATTAAACTGAATATGCCTACATACTTGCTAGATAATGATAGTAATTACATGATGCTATTATTTTATATATTGAAAAATATTGATGTTGATGCACGTAGAATAATTTATGATAAGTTAATTATGCATGAGATAATTGAAACAATGACTGTAGGTTGGTCTGAGCTGATAATTTATGATGACAATGATCTAGATTATTTATTTGATGATTTAGAACTATATAGAGATCAATGATCAATTTTAGATATTTGAGGTTATGGAAAGAAACTAAAGAAAAAATAGATTTAGAAGAAAAACTGTTAATTGAAAACGTAAATAAATATATATATCTTCGAGAAGAAGAATATTTAGAGTACATAGAAACAAACGCTAAAGAAATACAGAGGTTGAATATAATTAAAAAAGAATATTATGAACAAATATTCTCTTAAAACTTAAAATGGATAAAAGAATAAATAAACAACTGTTAATAGAAAAATTAAATAAATTACAATATGAATATGACTTTATGAAAGAAAGATTAATAGAAAACATATTTGCAGGAGTATGTAATAAATCAATATTCATACAAAAGAAACAGATATTTGACTTAAAAATAAAAATAGATTGTTTAGAATATAAACTACAACACGATATAAACTATAACAATGATTATGAATAAAGAAGAATTTATAGTAGATGAAAAAACTTATGAAAACTATGAAGGATTAACTATAAAAATAGTTTTTTCCAATTTAGGCAGAAGGTATAAAAAAATAGGAGATAGATTATATTTAATGCTAGAAAAAGAATCTGCAAAATTAGAAGATAGCTTAACAGCTATAATAAGAATAACAAAAGAAAATGAAGACATCGATAAAGCTAAGGAAATTGAAAATATAAGAAAAGAAGCAAAACAAGAAATAAAGAAAATTGAAGAAACAAAAAATAGTAAAATAGAAGAATTAGAAAAAGAATTAGCCTATTTAAAATTACTATATGAAAAAAGACAACAAGAAAAACAATTAGCTAAAGAAGCAGAATTAGCTAATGAAATAAATGAAATAAAACAAATATTAAATAAAGATGAACATCCTGAAATAAATGAAATTAATAAATTAGATACAAATGATAAAAATTCGGAAATAAGCGATAATTCAGAAATAAGCGATATTAGTGAAACATATACAGAAATTCTAGAACAAACAAATAAATTAAAATTAGAAATTAATACAACTAATAGACCAGGAACATCAAAAAATCCAGATAAAAGTTCTAGAAGAAATCCTAAAATAACAACACCAACTTATTATACAGAAAGTTATGAAAATTCAGATAGAACTAATGCAATATGGCATAGTAGATTAAATACAAAATGGAAACCTAAAATAATAACAGAACAAACTAACTTTTTAGATTTAGATTGTGTTATAGATACTAATACAGTGATTTCATTATGGATAGGAAATCTATCAAAACAATTAGTAGATAATAAGATAACAATAAAAGACACACCAGGATATATAGAACGAACCTTAATCGGAACAACAAAATTATGGCTAGAAAATTTACCAATAGAAAGTAAAGCAGCATTAAGAAATGATAAAAAATTAGATGGGTCATTAACAACATCTAATATAGAACTATTAGAAAAATATGAATTAGCATTAAGAAATGAGTTCGGAAGTATGATTACAGATATAAAAGAACAAAATAAACAAAAAATCATAAATAGACAATTAATGTCAAAATTAGCAATATGCAATATGTGTTACATAGACGAATATACATGCGCATTTAAAGAATATTATTATAAAGCACAATATGATATAAATGAAGCAACCGAAATAAAACACCTATATTTTACAAAATTACCAGAACCATTTAGTACCAATATAATAAAAGATTGGAATAATGAAGAAAACACAAATACTTTAGGATCTAGAATAAACTTCTTACAACAATGGTTTATAAAGTTATGTGAAAATCAAAAAGAAAAATTAACTATGGAAAAGGTATTAATGAAAAATTTAGATTGTTGCAAATATAGAATAGCACCACAATTTGGTTGTGAAGATAAATATTATAAAAAACGTAAAAGAAATAGGAAATATCGAAAAACAAAAACTAAATATAAATATAAACAACCAAGAAAACGTTATTATACAAAAGATTATAAACAAAAAAGATTATCTAGACCAAAGAAAGCCTTATCAAATTGTAACTGTTACAATTGTGGTAAGTTAGGACATCTAGCTAAAGATTGTAAATTACCTAGAAATATAAAAAGAAAACACATTGCAGAATTAATACTAGATAAATATAAATATACCCAAATAGATTATTTAGAGTATGAATTAAATGATGACGATAGTATATATGAGATTTCAGATATAGATTCTGAAATAGAAACGGATTATGAAATAGAATCAGACAATGAAACAATAATCGAAGAAAATGACTGAAGAAAATATAAGAATAATATCTACCGAAGAATATAATGATGAAGAATCAGTAGAACAAAAAATGATATTTGATAATATAATTTTCCAGGAAATAAGAAATAAAGAATTAGACTTAAGTGTCGAAAAAGTATTAAAAATACCTATTTTACACCAATTCTTTAAAAGAAATAAGGAAGAATATTATGTAGTTAGTCAAAAAGAACATATTATAGATTGTAAATATACTAAAGGTAAAGCACAAATTCCTATACGCAATAAAAGAGTAATTAATCAAGAAATACAACATATAAAAGCAAAAACACCCATAAAATATGTACATTTAGGAGGAACAGAAATATTAATAAAAGCCTGTTTTAGAGAAGGAATAGATACACCAATAGAACTATATTTAGCAGATGATAGAATAATACATCCAATAGAAAAAAGCGTAATAAGCGCTATAAAAGGAAATTTAATATATCAAAAATTTAAATTTATAATAAGTGCTAATTATTCAATAGCATTAACAGATAGAAATATAGATAAATCATTAATGTTATATTGGAAACTATCGGGAATTGAATTAGAACCAGGAAGTAAAATATTTACAGTAAGATGTAAAAACTTATATATATTAACTACAAAACATAAAGTAATTGCTAAAAGTAAAATAGATAGAATCAAAATAGAAAATCCTTTTGATCAAATACTTACAATTATAGACCATAATGATTATAGTTACAAAGATATAGATATAAAAGGAGATCTACAAATTATACAAGAAAGATTGAATACCCCTAAACTATTAAAAACCACTTCATCAAAAGCTAGCACCTCAAAAAGAAAATATGATTATGATTATCCTGAGATACAATATACAGAAGAAGAATTAATAAACTATTATTTTATAGCTGGAATAACTGATAACAAAAAATATAAAATACTTATAAATACAGGAGAAGAAGAAAATTATATAAACAGAGAATTAGTTTTAGAAAATGAACTTACAAAAACAGAACATATATGCCCTGGATTACCCAACGAAATTATAATATGTGATGAATCAATTGAAAAAGAAATAATTATCGGAGGAATAAATTTTCTTATACATTTTAAAATCTATCAAAGTGAACATAATATAACTTTAGGATTAAAATGGTTAGAACAATTTATACCATATAAAATAGAGGATAATAAATTAATACTTACATGTCATAATAAGAAAATCATAATACAAAGAATAAAATGAAAATATATATACTAGCAAAAATTATTATAGAAGGATATTATAATAGATATTATACACCCATGATAGATACAGGAGCCGAAACTAATATATGCAAATATAATTGTTTACCAGAAGAAAAATGGGAAAAACTAAAAACACCCATGATAGTAACTGGATTTAACAATGAAAGTAGTATGATTATTTATAAAGCAAAAAATGTTAAAATACAGATATGGGATAAAATTTTAATTATAGAAAATATATATAGTTTTGATTGTAAAACAAAAGATATACTATTAGGAATGCCTTTCTTAAATAGATTATACCCACATATAATAACTAAAACATATTGGTGGTTCACTACACCATGTGGAAACAAAGTAGGAGCAAAAAGAGTTAATAATAAACAAAGAAAACCTAAAAACTGGATTAAAGGAAGTGAAAAGATAACTCAAGAAATGGAAAATCTAAAAGAAATTAATCAATTGGAAATTATCATATTTGCAATAGATAAAATTAAATTAATAAATAACCAATTAGAACTTTTATATAGTGATAATCCCTTAAAAGGCTGGGAAAAACATAAAACAACTATAAAGATAGAATTAATAGACGAAAATAGTCTAATAATACAAAAACCATTAAAATATAATGAATACGTATAAACTGTGAAAAGATTAGAAGGAATAAACTGTTAGTAAAAATAAATTGAATTAAACTGAATATGCCTACATACTTGCTAGATAATGATAGTAATTACATGATGCTATTATTTTATATATTGAAAAATATTGATGTTGATGCACGTAGAATAATTTATGATAAGTTAATTATGCATGAGATAATTGAGGTTATGGAAAGAAACTAAAGAAAAAATAGATTTAGAAGAAAAACTGTTAATTGAAAACGTAAATAAATATATATATCTTCGAGAAGAAGAATATTTAGAGTACATAGAAACAAACGCTAAAGAAATACAGAGGTTGAATATAATTAAAAAAGAATATTATGAACAAATATTCTCTTAAAACTTAAAATGGATAAAAGAATAAATAAACAACTGTTAATAGAAAAATTAAATAAATTACAATATGAATATGACTTTATGAAAGAAAGATTAATAGAAAACATATTTGCAGGAGTATGTAATAAATCAATATTCATACAAAAGAAACAGATATTTGACTTAAAAATAAAAATAGATTGTTTAGAATATAAACTACAACACGATATAAACTATAACAATGATTATGAATAAAGAAGAATTTATAGTAGATGAAAAAACTTATGAAAACTATGAAGGATTAACTATAAAAATAGTTTTTTCCAATTTAGGCAGAAGGTATAAAAAAATAGGAGATAGATTATATTTAATGCTAGAAAAAGAATCTGCAAAATTAGAAGATAGCTTAACAGCTATAATAAGAATAACAAAAGAAAATGAAGACATCGATAAAGCTAAGGAAATTGAAAATATAAGAAAAGAAGCAAAACAAGAAATAAAGAAAATTGAAGAAACAAAAAATAGTAAAATAGAAGAATTAGAAAAAGAATTAGCCTATTTAAAATTACTATATGAAAAAAGACAACAAGAAAAACAATTAGCTAAAGAAGCAGAATTAGCTAATGAAATAAATGAAATAAAACAAATATTAAATAAAGATGAACATCCTGAAATAAATGAAATTAATAAATTAGATACAAATGATAAAAATTCGGAAATAAGCGATAATTCAGAAATAAGCGATATTAGTGAAACATATACAGAAATTCTAGAACAAACAAATAAATTAAAATTAGAAATTAATACAACTAATAGACCAGGAACATCAAAAAATCCAGATAAAAGTTCTAGAAGAAATCCTAAAATAACAACACCAACTTATTATACAGAAAGTTATGAAAATTCAGATAGAACTAATGCAATATGGCATAGTAGATTAAATACAAAATGGAAACCTAAAATAATAACAGAACAAACTAACTTTTTAGATTTAGATTGTGTTATAGATACTAATACAGTGATTTCATTATGGATAGGAAATCTATCAAAACAATTAGTAGATAATAAGATAACAATAAAAGACACACCAGGATATATAGAACGAACCTTAATCGGAACAACAAAATTATGGCTAGAAAATTTACCAATAGAAAGTAAAGCAGCATTAAGAAATGATAAAAAATTAGATGGGTCATTAACAACATCTAATATAGAACTATTAGAAAAATATGAATTAGCATTAAGAAATGAGTTCGGAAGTATGATTACAGATATAAAAGAACAAAATAAACAAAAAATCATAAATAGACAATTAATGTCAAAATTAGCAATATGCAATATGTGTTACATAGACAAATATACATGCGCATTTAAAGAATATTATTATAAAGCACAATATGATATAAATGAAGCAACCGAAATAAAACACCTATATTTTACAAAATTACCAGAACCATTTAGTACCAATATAATAAAAGATTGGAATAATGAAGAAAACACAAATACTTTAGGATCTAGAATAAACTTCTTACAACAATGGTTTATAAAGTTATGTGAAAATCAAAAAGAAAAATTAACTATGGAAAAGGTATTAATGAAAAATTTAGATTGTTGCAAATATAGAATAGCACCACAATTTGGTTGTGAAGATAAATATTATAAAAAACGTAAAAGAAATAGGAAATATCGAAAAACAAAAACTAAATATAAATATAAACAACCAAGAAAACGTTATTATACAAAAGATTATAAACAAAAAAGATTATCTAGACCAAAGAAAGCCTTATCAAATTGTAACTGTTACAATTGTGGTAAGTTAGGACATCTAGCTAAAGATTGTAAATTACCTAGAAATATAAAAAGAAAACACATTGCAGAATTAATACTAGATAAATATAAATATACCCAAATAGATTATTTAGAGTATGAATTAAATGATGACGATAGTATATATGAGATTTCAGATATAGATTCTGAAATAGAAACGGATTATGAAATAGAATCAGACAATGAAACAATAATCGAAGAAAATGACTGAAGAAAATATAAGAATAATATCTACCGAAGAATATAATGATGAAGAATCAGTAGAACAAAAAATGATATTTGATAATATAATTTTCCAGGAAATAAGAAATAAAGAATTAGACTTAAGTGTCGAAAAAGTATTAAAAATACCTATTTTACACCAATTCTTTAAAAGAAATAAGGAAGAATATTATGTAGTTAGTCAAAAAGAACATATTATAGATTGTAAATATACTAAAGGTAAAGCACAAATTCCTATACGCAATAAAAGAGTAATTAATCAAGAAATACAACATATAAAAGCAAAAACACCCATAAAATATGTACATTTAGGAGGAACAGAAATATTAATAAAAGCCTGTTTTAGAGAAGGAATAGATACACCAATAGAACTATATTTAGCAGATGATAGAATAATACATCCAATAGAAAAAAGCGTAATAAGCGCTATAAAAGGAAATTTAATATATCAAAAATTTAAATTTATAATAAGTGCTAATTATTCAATAGCATTAACAGATAGAAATATAGATAAATCATTAATGTTATATTGGAAACTATCGGGAATTGAATTAGAACCAGGAAGTAAAATATTTACAGTAAGATGTAAAAACTTATATATATTAACTACAAAACATAAAGTAATTGCTAAAAGTAAAATAGATAGAATCAAAATAGAAAATCCTTTTGATCAAATACTTACAATTATAGACCATAATGATTATAGTTACAAAGATATAGATATAAAAGGAGATCTACAAATTATACAAGAAAGATTGAATACCCCTAAACTATTAAAAACCACTTCATCAAAAGCTAGCACCTCAAAAAGAAAATATGATTATGATTATCCTGAGTACAATATACAGAAGAAGAATTAATAAACTATTATTTTATAGCTGGAATAACTGATAACAAAAAATATAAAATACTTATAAATACAGGAGAAGAAGAAAATTATATAAACAGAGAATTAGTTTTAGAAAATGAACTTACAAAAACAGAACATATATGCCCTGGATTACCCAACGAAATTATAATATGTGATGAATCAATTGAAAAAGAAATAATTATCGGAGGAATAAATTTTCTTATACAATTTAAAATCTATCAAAGTGAACATAATATAACTTTAGGATTAAAATGGTTAGAACAATTTATACCATATAAAATAGAGGATAATAAATTAATACTTACATGTCATAATAAGAAAATCATAATACAAAGAATAAAATGAAAATATATATACTAGCAAAAATTATTATAGAAGGATATTATAATAGATATTATACACCCATGATAGATACAGGAGCCGAAACTAATATATGCAAATATAATTGTTTACCAGAAGAAAAATGGGAAAAACTAAAAACACCCATGATAGTAACTGGATTTAACAATGAAAGTAGTATGATTATTTATAAAGCAAAAAATGTTAAAATACAGATATGGGATAAAATTTTAATTATAGAAAATATATATAGTTTTGATTGTAAAACAAAAGATATACTATTAGGAATGCCTTTCTTAAATAGATTATACCCACATATAATAACTAAAACATATTGGTGGTTCACTACACCATGTGGAAACAAAGTAGGAGCAAAAAGAGTTAATAATAAACAAAGAAAACCTAAAAACTGGATTAAAGGAAGTGAAAAAATAACTCAAGAAATGGAAAATCTAAAAGAAATTAATCAATTGGAAATTATCATATTTGCAATAGATAAAATTAAATTAATAAATAACCAATTAGAACTTTTATATAGTGATAATCCCTTAAAAGGCTGGGAAAAACATAAAACAACTATAAAGATAGAATTAATAGACGAAAATAGTCTAATAATACAAAAACCATTAAAATATAATTTTGATGATCTAACTGAATTCAAAATTCATATAGAAGAACTATTAAAAAATAATTATATACAAGAGACTAATAGTAAACATAGTAGTCCAGCATTTATTGTTAATAATCATAACGAACAAAAAAGAGGTAAAAGTAGAATGGTAATCGATTATAGATATTTAAATGCCAAAACCAAAACTTATAATTACCCTATACCAAATAAAATATTAAAAATAAGACAAATACAAGGATATAATTACTTTAGTAAATTCGATTGTAAATCAGATTTTTACCATTTAAAACTAGAAGATATATCAAAACAGTTAACTGCATTTACTGTACCACAAGGATACTACGAATGGAACGTTTTACCATTTGGTTATAAAAACGCACCAGGTAGATATCAATACTTTATGGATAGTTATTTTAATCAACTAGAAAATTGCATTGTATATATAGATGATATATTATTGTATTCTAGAACACAAGAAGAACATATAAAATTATTAGAAAAATTTATTCATATAATTAAACAATCAGGTATAAGTTTAAGCAAAAGAAAAGCAGAAATAATGAAGTCCCAAATAGAATTTTTAGGAATACAAATAGACAAAAATGGTATAAAAATGCAAACGCATATAGTACAGAAAATAATCAATTTAGATGAAAATATAAACACAAAAAAGAAATTACAATCCTTTTTAGGATTAGTAAATCAAGTACGAGAATATATACCTAAATTAGCGGAATCCTTAAAACCATTATATAAAAAGCTTAAAAAAGATATCGAATATCATTTCGATAAAAAAGATAAAGAAAATATAAGCAAAATTAAAAATTTATGTAAAAAATTACCAAAACTTTATTTTCCAGATGAAAAAAGAATTTTTACTTATATAGTAGAAACTGATTCAAGTGAAAATAGTTATGGTGGAATATTAAAATATAAATATGAAAATGATAAAATAGAACATCATTTTAGATACCATTCAGGATCCTATACTGACCCACAAATAAAATGGGAAATTAATAGAAAAGAGTTATTAGCATTATATAAATGTTTATTAACATTTGAACCTTATATTGTATATAACAAATTCATTGTTAGAATAGATAATACACAGGTAAAATGGTGGCTAACAAAAAAAATAGATAATTCTGTAACAACAAAAGAAATACGAAGATTGGTATTGAATATATTAAATTTTACATTTACAATTGAAGTAATTACAACTGACAATAATGTTATTGCAGATTATCTCTCCAGAAACAGATACAATGAAACAAATCTTATCTATGATGACAAATCTTTGTCAGAAAATAGAAAAGATAGAAGCAGAAGTGCAAGAACTAAAAACAGCTAACAGTTAGCAGCATGACTATAAAAATGCGGAGCTACGTCTTAAGGCAGACAGTAAACAGCCAGAGCTAAAAGGTGACGTTGAGAAACACCTAAAAACTCAATATACTAAAAATATGTTAGTTGCAGGTATTGCAGGTACAAGTACAGGAAATACGGAAAAAGCTATGTCAAAAAATACAAACTTAAATAGCTTATTTACCAAATCATTTGTACCTAAATTCCAACAAAATACCCCAGTACCACAAACATCTACCTACGCAGCTAGCATACAAAGCGAAAAGAAAAGATATAATTATATTGCTCAGTCATATATTGAAAACATATACAAAATCCAAACATTTTTGAATCTAAACCCTAGATCAAACCAAACAAAAAAACCCCAACGAGAATTATATTACCCAGAAATTACAAGGATATAACAGACTTATTGCACAACCTAAAACCAGTGCAAACCTAGTCAAAACATGCTACAATTATGGACTATTAAGTACCGTATATACATTTGATGGCGAAGAAATTACAGGAATACCTGAATTATACAGAGCATTCAGTACATTCAAAAGAATTACAAAAGGGAACTTATTTTTTATAAAGTTCTATACAGCACCTGCGGAAATACTCTATGACGAGATAAAATCTCCTATACAGGTAATCAAAATAGGATTAACAAAAGATATGATAATACCTGAAGAGATTGAAAAACAAGACGAAATACAAAAGATAGATATACCTAGTTTTTATGCTAATAAAAGGATAATTGGCATATCAACTATAATTCAAGAACTAGCGAACAATTATTTAAATGGAAATGCAATATGGAGCTACTACGCAAGAGATCAAGTGATGATATATGCAAATTCCAAAGAAATACGAAAAACAGATATGGATGAAGTTCAGCAATGGATTTTATCTTTGTTAAAACCAGAAGAGCAACCAACTACAAGAGCTCTAAAGAAAAAATTTATTTCAGAAGAATTATTGACCAGATACTGTAAATTAATTGGACATAGATACCCAGATCACCATTGTTCCAAGTGCAATGGAGAAGATAACTTAATTCCAGATGTGACCTTGGAATAAACAAGAGAAGAAGAAGATAAGAAAAAGACAAAGGACGAAGATAGAGTCAAAAGATATATAGTGTCTGTCGGCCAATATAGGCCATTACTGTAAAGTTTTTGTTATTTTGATAAATTTCTTTGTCGGCCATGTATTTAAAGTAGGCCATTATAGTTTGTCGTTTTTATTTTGTCAAAAGTATGTCGGCCATTTGTAAAAAGTCGGCCATTATGTAAAGTAAAGTTATTTGTTATTTTGCGTTGGCCAATTGTTATAAGGCCAGGTGTCAATAGTTAGTGTCGGCCACTGTTTGGCCAATCATGTAAGTTTGTGCTATAAATAGAGGTGTTAATCCTCAGCAATAAACACAAGCTTCAACCATCCTCTCTCTTCAATCTCTCTACATTCATTCCGCCCCCCCTTTTTGGTATCAGAGCTATATAAACAAAAAGCTATTACATCAACTATGGAGAACAAAGCATCTACCAGCAATCTACAAGAACAGGTATACTCAAAATCATTTATGAGTAACTAAATTGCTTTATTCCTGATAATCTTACCCTGATTATAAGTATTTATTATGAATTAATAGTGTTATAATAGTCATCTCTAAGAAGGTTTGCTATGGAAATATTCTGCGAGTAGGTAAGTGTCACGACCCAAAATCTAGCCGCGAGTGGCACCCACACTTATCCTACTATGTGAGCGAACCAACCAATCTAAAACTCCAACATATTGAACAAAAATACAAAGCGGAAGACTTAAAACTCATTATCCCCAAAATCTGGAAGTCATCATCACAAGAACATCTATCCTCAAGTTACAAATCTAGAAGTATCTAAGAAGCTAAAATAAATAAAAGGCTAGTCCATGCCGGAAGTTCAAGGCATCAAGACATTGAAGAGAAGATCCAGTCCAAGCTAGAAGCATTAGCTCACCCTGAAATCCGGTGTAGTGAAGACTGGCTAGAAGTGCTGCTGAGTTGAAGACGACGGTACGTTTGCTGCATTCCCCAAATAACAAAGAAAGAAACAACAAGTAGGGGGTCAGTACAAACACAAGTACTGAGTAGGTATCATCGGCCAACTCAAAATAGAAAACAGTATATATCAGTTCATATCATAAATCAACTACAATACTCAACATGTAGTAACAAGTACTATAATCATCAATAAGTACTACCAAGTTCATCCATGAGGACTCAAGCCTCAATACCACACTCATTTGGGAATTAGGTT
>JABWTJ010000363.1:252482-316419 GCA_016801875.1 Solanum sitiens | reverse complement strand
AATAGTATCAAACCATAACCTACCTCCACCGAAGAATTCGTGATCAAGCAAGCAATTTCCCCAAGGCTGCGTTTTTCCTCTCTTTCTCGATCGATCGTTTCTCCCTCTCTCCTTCTTCTCTCTATTTTTTCTTCTTCCAAACTCTCTCTCTTTTCCCTAATTAACATATAATTAGGTATAGAAGATGAGGAAATAACCCAATAAGTAACTCAAGGTCATCTCCTTTACACCCCCAAGAATTTGAGTTATTAACATTGACCCACGAAATTTATAATTATAGCAAGAATAGTCCAAAACGCCCCTTTAAAACTTACCCAAAAATTCGACCCAGACTGGGATTACGCAACCTGTGATGGTCCGTCGTGCCTACGATGGTCCGTCCTGCACTTCCGTCACGACGGACAGAGAATTGCTCTCAGTACCCAATTCTCAAGAGTCGAAGTGTTTTGAAACGGAACCTCACAACGGTCCGTCATGTCTGTGACGGTCCGCCCTGCAGGTCCGTCACAGAGTTCAGAGAATTGCTCTCAGTACCCAATTCTCAAGAGTTGAAGTGTTTTGAAACGGAACCTCACAACGGTCTGTCATGTCTGTGACGGTCCGTCCTGCAGGTCCGTCACAGAGTTCAGAGAATTGCTCTCAGTACCCAATTCTCAAGAGTTGAAGTGTTTTGAAAACGGAACCTCCACAAAGGGGTCTCCTTCATCTGTCTGTGACGGTCCGTCTGCAAGGTCCGCACAGCGTCGAGCGTCGATTTCAGCACTCAAATATAAGAAATCCAAGTGTTTTGGAACGCAGGACACCTCGACGGTCCGTCGTGCCCAGACGGTTCCGTCTTTTGGATACGTCGTCCTAGACCGTTTTCAGAACTAAAAAATCTGCTGCTCAAAACGACTAAGCAGGTCGTTACAATAGATACCAATTTACCCATCGTTCGTCCTCGAATGATCAAAAGAAGAAAAACAAGGATGAGAGGGAGTACCTGAATCTGTGAACAGATGCGGATATTTTTCTTGCATATCAGCCTCCTTCTCCCAAGTGGCCTCTTCAACTGGTCGATTCTTCCATTGAACTTTGATGGATGCAATCTCCCTTGATCTCAACTTGCGAATTTCTCTATCTAAAATAGCAACAGTTTTCCAGAAATAAAATCTGCTGCTCAAAACGACTAAGCAGGTCATTACAATTAGAGTTTTAGTTATTCAACTGTCTATCTTATAAAGACATTCAATAGATTAGTGACATTCAAAACATAAAGAAATATAATGTAATGGTAAGTATTGTACTCAATCTTAATCACAAGTTTGCGTTCAAATGGTTGATTAAAGTCAATAAATTACCCCTCAAAGTAGGATGAATCCATAATAATCAAATATTAAACAAATAGTCATATCCTTATAGATACTAGATTAAAAGTTGTAAAAATAAAATCTTAACCATATTGATTGAAACATAAACAACAACATATGTATTTTGGATATCAAACTAGTGTCGTCGACTGCGAATGATTTTCAATAAGGAACTAGACAAGATATCATTTAATCCAAATTATTTGAGTGACATACGTTATTTCATTGAACTCCAAGAGTTATCCTTTTAAATTTTAATTAGTTTATTCAGTACACAACTAATTTTATAAGATGTATAATATTTATATTTTGTATGTAATGGTCTTTATTAGGAGAAAAACTCTCGCAACTGATTAATAAAATATTTATATCATTTTTTGAAAATACAGATATATACAATGAAACAATTATATATATTTTCTAAAGACTTTGGTGATGAGTAACTACAGTAAAATGATGAATTGATACCAAAATGCATACACATTTAGAATCAAATCCTTTTGTTTTAAGATTTAAAAAAAAATCATTTCATTTTTGGATAAAACTTTCTTGATAATTTATCGTAGGGATATACCCACTCAAAAACACTTATATTATCAAATGTTCATAAATACGTTATTGATGTAGTTCACCGCTGCGCGAAGCGCCGACAATTTACCTAGTTTTTACATATCCTGGTATGTTTTTTTACCTCATTAATTTATGCTGATTATATCAATTGTTGTTTTTCAGCACATGTTTTAAACTCTATTGTTTATGTTTCTGCAAAATTATTGTCTCCGGTTAAATTGAACATATACATATATAATACATATATTCATTGTGCAGAAAATATTATTGTACTCAGTTCCAATTATTCATGTTTTGATATTCTATATTAAATTCTATAACTTAAAGTACTATATATAAGCTTACATATAATCTATGATTACATAGATATGTAATTTTTCACTTATCAATCGAAGAAATTCAATATACAAGTTCAAAAGTTGTAATTGTTTTCATGTTCAAACGTAATTTCTTTTTTGATTATGTTATCAAAATTTTAAATTATCTATTAAGGCATATATCACAATTGTATAATCTATGTAATTTAAATATTTATTTTTATTACGAAATGTTTATGTATATATACTCTTATTTTCTTCTTTATTTTCCTTTTAATGTTGATTATAGAACCAATGATTTATTATTTCATGAATAATTCACTGATTAGATGTTCTTGAGTTATGTCATAATGAAAAATAATAAAATTCATGTTGAAATATTGCTAATAATTTTTTAAGAAACTTTTATCCATTATTTTGAATGTATGGATATTAGTAAAAAAATTATTAGCAAGTTCAATGCAATTATTATTTATGACCACAAATTACCTAGTATTTATACAAAAGAGAACCCCTTAAGTTGTCTTTATATATTTATTTATTATCATATTAAATTTAATCCCTTAAGTTGTCTTTTTGATTTTCTTCTATAATATTTTATTTTTAATTCATTTTAACTTCAAATTTATTCATTTTTTCACCATTGTCTCCTACAAATAAAATGCACTATTTAGCACTATCCGTAAAATTTAAGTTAAAAAGGACAAATAAAAATACTAAATGTGAGACAAAAAGTGATGAGAAAATATATTTTGGCATCACATCAACACCCACACTTAGACTTTTGCTCGTACTTGAGCAAAAATTAAAGTCCATCTCAAAAAATCAAATTGTGAATCTTATCACATTGCTTGATACAAATAATTAGGTCATATAGGAATTCCAAATCGTCAAGTACAATTTATGCTCATTATACAAAACATCCAAATATACAACAAACCTCTAACCTTCTAACCTCAAGGAAGGACTTTAAACTAATCAAATGTAAGTTTGCTTGCCTATTCTCATCAAAGAAAGTTAATAAAATCACCTATCTATCATGAAACAAGTGCCTTCACAAAAAGAAATATTCCACACACTCAATTCAAAATATTTAATATAAATTAAGGATTTCATATCAAGAACAACTCTCACATTCACAAAGAAAATTCACATGTGTGCATAAAGAATAATATGCTTGCCCATTATGTAAATCTCCACTATTTAAGCTTGCTCGAGTATAATCAAATAGGACTTTAACCAGTGGTAATGTAGGATAGGGGACGAGTAGGAAAACTATATAATAATGACTTACATTTGCTTAAGATTTTTGCACTTTAAGACTTATTCACCCATTAGTTTCTTCTCTTTATTTTCAGCCCTCTCTTCAACAATTATTTGACAAGTAATTCTTATCCCAAAAATGCTTCCAAAGTTATTTTCATAGGATTTTTTCCATATCACATTCTTTTGTTCTTCTCTTTTTTTTCATCACATTCTTTCAAGAGAATTTCTGAATCAGTTTGTATCCATCATTGATTACTTTTTTTCACTAAACAATCTTTTTTCCTTCAGAATTAACAATTAGAATAAGTCTATGCTATAATGCTCAAGGAAGAAAGGTGTCAAAACTAGGGATTTACCACGCCCCGATCCTACACCCTAGGCATGTCTGACACTCAAAAGTCATTGTTGGCCTCGAGAGGACCCTTGTCCTGGCATACTTACTTAGCAGAAGGCATAAATCAATAAACATACAGTTATGAAATAAACTGGAATGTTCTAAATGATCATTCAACTTGTCCATTAAGGAAAACCCAAGTCTTAACATAAGGTAATGACAATGAAAAGACTAAAGGACTAACATCTAACGTGAAGTGGGTCTCTACCAATTCAATTTCAAGAAACTCATTACTAAAAATTGCGACGAAGAGGGTCAAAAATAATTTCAACAAAGAAGAACTTGCTGAAGATTGATGCTTTCAATGTAAAGATGGAGGAGAGCTCATGATTTGTCACTATGAGGACGTCCTTTTTCTAAGAAAATCAATTTTATATTTGGTATATTTGATGAAATAAACTAGTAACATGGTTATCATTAAAATGTTTCTAAAATGACAACCATGTTTCTAGTTTATTTCATCAATTATAACAAAAATAAAATTATTTTTTAGCAAAGGACTTGCTTATAGTCACAAATCATGAGTTGTCTTGCATCTTTACATTCAAAGCACCAATCTTCTACAAGTTCTTCTTTGTTAAAAATCTTATTGCCCCTCTTCGTTGCACTTTGTAGTAGATGAATCTCTTGAAATTCAAATACTTGAGACTCACATCACTATAATCAAGAAATTTATCATTGTCAAAGTATATATACACTATTGATAATCTATAGGATATAAAAGCATCACATATGTGAGGGATAAAAGTCACAGCATCTATATCCAATTACGCATTACCCCCCCAAAAATCAATTGTGTTATGATATTTCTTTATCCTAAACCACTCTTAAGTGGATGGTTTTCTCGAGCTTATTGTCATTTAAGACAGATCTTAACTCCTTTTTATATGAGTCTCGGTGAAAATGCTTTATATAACTATGATCGTAAATCTGGGAGTATATCTAAATATCAAACGTTGTCTTTGATTTATTGGATAAGGCTAACAGTGAGGCTGATACACACCACCCTGATAGTATAATAGAATTACAAAAGAAGATAGAGTCTCTTGCGTATCCTTACTATAGTATGAAGAATATTTTTCAGGCTGCACCGCAGATCATGAAATTATTATTTCAAGATGATGAACCCACTGCTAGAAGTTATTTGCTAGATAAGGAAGAATATCTCACTTTTGAAGAGAGAATGTTTATAAAGTCTTTTGATCGTTATACCCTTGAAGGTATTATAGTTCATATATTTGTTTTAGTCTTCAATAGTATTGAGGATAGCCCTGCCGTTCGGCTTTCTACCCTAGTTGATCAACTAGATTGCGCTGTTAGAACTCAAGCTCTAATGATGTATGCAAGGGATAAATCTATAAAGGGTGAATTTTCTCTTGATGGTAAACGTAAGAATGTAAGTATCTTACTGGTAGAATTTTTATTAGAAAGAAACCTCATAACTATTACTAACAATTTTTCTATATCAAGTCAAAAGAAGAAATTAAAGATAAGAAGGGTAGGTTTTATAAGAAATGAGCATCCTAGGTTTTTTGTAATTTTGATGTCGGGATTATTCCCATCCAGCTAAATCTGCCTATGGTATGTCCGCCTAAAGATTGGCATGTTACAAAACCTGCTGGTGGTAAACCTAGTAGTCTATCGGACCTTACCGGGGGTTATTTATACAAACCCTTCGGTGATATATATTTGTATAATCGTTATAAGTTGTTAGCAGCCCATGACAAGGATAAGTTTAATATATTACTGAATGATAAATATCAAGAAATTTGTGATGCAATTAACTCATTGCAAAAGGAGTCTTTTGAGATCAATGTTGTTATGCTAGATTTTATTAAGGATAATTATAAATCCCTCGTTAGGGAAGGGCTTCTTATGCCTCGTATTCTAGCATCGATTAATATACCTGTTGCAATCAAGAGTTTAAGGGATACCTTCCTTAAATATGAAAATAAGGGGTCTATCACATACCAGAGTGTGCTAGATGTGTTCTTGGCTGATGTGCAATGAGCCCATTATGAAGATTTTATACTAGATATTGCTTCAGCTTACGGGGTATGAATTTTATCTGCCGGCCTTCGTTGACTTCCGTGGTAGGATTTACCGCTCTGGTGTATTACATTTCCATGAACGTGATATAGCGAGGTCTTTAATTGTATTCTCTAGACGAACTGTTAAAGAGAGTCAAATGAATACCCCCACCCCCACCCACCCCGTCCAAAGGGGGGTCCTGCCAGTTGCGGACCCAGGATTTTTGTTCAGGAGGTTCAAAAAATAAAAAGGTTGTTGATGGGATTCGAACTTGAGACATGCAGCTTAATATTCAGGGGTCTTACCATTGAGCCATCTAATTTTAATTGTTATTGAGGGGGTTCAAAATATATACATGTACAAAAATACAGAAAATTTACCTTATATATATCGTGTATTTTTTTGCCGAGGGTGTTCGGGTGAACACCCTGGACCCAATGTGGGTCCTCCCGTGGGTGCTGCTATAGCTCAAAATATGTACCTTGCTGCGACCTCCTTTCATTATCAGAAATACCCTTCCTATGAAGAAGCCTTGCAAGCTGGTTTAGATCTTGAGAGTCTAAAATGCACTGAAGATCTCATAGAGCGTGCTTCAATAGCCAGGGACCCCTATCAGTACATATCCAAGATTGTTACTCTAGCGGCGGAGTCTACTAAGGTATCACAGTATCAACTTCCTATAACTCAAGATGCATCTGCTAACGCTTATCAAATAATTAGTTACTTTACGTTAGATTTCGAACTTGCTAAATATACAAATATTTTTCCTACTAAAGTTCATAATTCAGAACATCTACGTATAAACGATATTTACGATTTCTTTCTATCGGAGCTTATATAGAGTACTTAAAAGCCGCTGAGAATAGAATTTGGAAGGATGGTTCTATTATTATCAAATATGTATGCCCCTTTCTTCATAGAAATTTAGTGAAATCACTCCTAATTCCCTAGGTCTATGGGAAAACTTCGTACAGTATGGCTGACAATCTATATAATGAGTTAAATGTCCTTTTAGGTAAAAACGAATGCTTGGAACTGGCTAGACATATAGAAATTTTCTTTCAAAAGAGATTTCCTCATATAGTCAACCTAATGACTTTAATAGGAGCTGTAGTCTGGGTTGTATCTGCAAGTGGGGCACCTGTCTACTATTCAACCCCTATGTATACTACAGTGCAGGACTATATGAAATCTGAAGCTGTTAATATATGGTTATATGATCGTCAAAGCATGAAAAGACGCTAGGTAACGCTACGTTTTCCCACACCCGAATGTGATCAAAGAAGATGATCAAACTAAAATGTAGATATGACAATTAGTTGTTTAATTTATTCCCTTTTAGAAAATAGTAGAATAATTTATCATTTAACAGACAAAGAAAATCAAAGCATGATGACAGCCCGAAGAATAAAATACCTATTTACAAAGCACAACAAAAAAACATGTTTTTCTTAACACAAAATTATGAAGAAATAGAAAGAATCATAACAAATTACAGATTATCAAACACTTCTAGCACCCATTGACCTAAAACATGAATGTCATTTTGATTAATCGAAATATGTCATATAAATCAAAACTAGAAAAAGAACCAGCATCATTAGTCCAACCTAGACGGAAATTGTTACCTTCTATAATAGAAAGTTGAAAATATTTGTTTAGTAATAACATGAACCATAGAAGAGATGATTTGTGGTAATGAAGAAAAGAGAGAATTAGGGACGGGGTAATGAAAAAAGAGAGGATTCTTGAGCGTGAGTCAGCAATTCATAAGTAACTGATTGTTCTATCCAAGAAAAGATTCCTCCAATCAAAAAAGTGTAACTTTGTTCAATTTGGACGCTTCTATTAAAAAAACCTTAATAGAAAAATCTTTCTATTTTCTTTACACTCAATACTCTCCTTTTTCTCTACCCTCAATTCTCTTTTTTTTTTTTCATTAAAATCTTTCTATTTTCTTTACACTCAATACTCTCCTTTTTCTCTACCCTCAATTCTCTTTTTTTTTTTCATTACCCCCATTTCTCTTTTCTATGGTTGATGTTATTGTTGGGAAAAAAATCAGCTTTCTATTGAAGAATGTAGGGATTTGCATCTATGTTGGACCAGTAATGCTGATGTTTTTCTTGTTTTATTTTTTTATGATGTCTTTCAGTTTATCCAAACGACATTCATAATATTTCAGGTCAATCAATGCTAGAAGTGTTTGAAAATCAATAATCTTTTTATGATTGTTGGAAGTTCAATAGAATTTTGTGTTAAGAGAACCTGTTGTTCTATTGTGTTTTGTGAATATGTATTTCAATTTTCGGGCTAATCATCTGATTTTCTTTGTTTGTTAATGTATATATTTTTATGTTATTTTTTCTGAAAGAAAAAAATTACACTAATAATTATCATATATGCATTTTAGTTTTGATCATCTGAACTGAACAAAAGATTGTTTTTGTTATAGTGAACTCGTCTTGGGTAATTCAATATCAAGAAACTCATTACTATAAATTGCGACGAAAAGCGTCAAAAAAAATTTCAACAAAGAAAAACTTGCTAAAAATTTGTGTTTTCAATGTAAAGATGGAGGAGAACTCATGATTTGTGACTATGAGCAAGTTCGTTTGCTAAGAAAAAATCAATTCTATAGTTTGTATATCTGATGAAATAAACTAGTAACATGGTTATCATAAAAATGTTTCTAAAATGACAACCATGTTTCTAGTTTATTTCATCAATTATAACAAAAATAAAATTATTTTTGTAGCAAAATGACTTGCCCATAGTCACAAATTATGAGCTCTCTCCTCCATCTTTACATTCAAAGCACCAATCTTCTACAAGTTCTTCTTTGTTGAAAATCTTATTGCCCCTCCCCGTTGAACTTTGTAGTAGACGAGTCTCTTGAAATTGAATTATTTAAGACTCACATCACTATAATCAAGAAAATTTTCATGGTTAGTTAAGAAGATAAAAACTTAAATGCAGATATGACAATTGTCGGTTAAATTTTTTTCCTTTTAGAAAGAATAGTAGAAAACTATATTCATTAAACAGACAAAGAATATTAAAGCTTGATGATTAACCCAAAGAATAAAATACACATTTCGAAATCACAACAGAAAAACATATTTTCTTAACACAAAATTGTGAAGAAATAGCAAGAATCATAACAAATTAAAGATTTTCAAACACTTCTAGCACCCATTGACCTAAAACATGAATGTCATTTTGAATAATCGAAAAATGTCATACAAATCAAAACAAAAAAAAATTAGCATCATTAGTCCAACCTAGACGGAAATCGCTGCCTTTTATAATAGAAAGTTAATTTTTTAAAATGATAATATTAGCCATAGAAGTGAGATTTGGTGGTAATGAAGAAATGGGAGAATTGGGGGCGTGTAATGAAAAAATAGAGGATTTGAGTGTGTGCGTCAGCAATTCATTTGTTGTATCCAAGAAAATATTCCTCCAATCAAAAAGTATAACTTTGTTCAATTGGACTCTTCAATGAAAAAAACCTTAATAGAAAAATATTTCTTATTCTTTACACTCAATTCTATCTTATTTTGTTACCCCCAATTCTCTTTTCTTTTTCCATTACCCCAAATTCTTTTTTCTATGGTTGATGTTATTGCTGGAAAAAAAATTCAGCTTTCTATTGAAGAATGTAGGGATTTGCGTCTATGTTGGACCAATAATGCTTATGTTTTTCTTGTTTTATTTTTTATGATATCTTTCGGTTGATCCAAAAGACATTCATAATTTTTTAGTTCAATAGGTGCTAGAACTGTTTGAAATCTATAATTTTATTATGATTGTTGGGAGTTCTTTAAATATTGTGTTAAGAAACCCTGCTTTTCTATTGTGTTTGTTTAATATGTAATTTAATCTACGGGCTATGCATCTAGATTCGATTCTCTTTGTTTATTAGTCTGTATATTTTTTCTGCTATTTTCTCTAATAGGAAAAAAAATTACACTAATAATTATCATATCTGCATTTTAGTTTTGATCATCTGAACTGAACATATGAACTTTCTTGATTATAGTGAACTGGTCTTTGGTAATTCAATTTCAAGAAAGTCATTACTACAAATTGCGATGAATAGGGTCAAAAAGATTTTCAAAAAAGAAGAGCTTACTCAAGATTGGTGTTCTCAATATAAAGATGGAGGATAGCTCATGATTTGTGACTATTAGAAAGTTCTTTTGCTAAGAAAATCAATTTTATATTTGGTATATTTGATGAAATAAACTAGTAACATGGTTCTCATAAAAATGTTTCTAAAATGATAACCATGTTTCTAGTTTATTTCATCAATTATAACGAAAATAAAATTATTTTTTTTATCAAAAAGAATTTCCCATAGTCACTAATCATGAGCTCTCCTCCGTCTTTAAACTCAAAGCACCAATCTTCTACAAGTTCTTCTTTGTTGAAAGTCTTATTACCCCTCTTTGTTGCTTTGTAGTAGATGAGTCTCTTGAAATTCAATTACTTGAGACTCACATCACTATAATCAAGAAAATTCTTATGGTTAGTTAAGATGATCAAAACTAAAATGCCGATATGAAAATTGTTGGTTTAACTTTTTCCCTTTTATAAAAAATAGTAGAAAATTATATTCATTAAAAAGACAAAGAAAATCAATGCTTGATGATTAGCCCAAAGAATAAAATACCCAATAAACAAAGCATAACAGAAAAATATGTTTTCTTAACACAAAATTGTGAAGATATAACAAGAATCATAACAAATTTTTGATTTTCAAACACTTCTAGCATCCAGTGACCTAAAACATGAATGTCATTTTGATTAATCAAAATATGTCATAAAAACCAAAACAAGAAAAAAATCAACATCATTAGTCCTACCTGGGCGGAAATCGATACCTTGTATAATAGAAAGTTGAAAATTTTTGTTTAGTGATAGCATGATCTATAGAAGAGAGAATTGGTGGTAATGAAGAAAAGAGAGAATTGGGGGTCGGGTAATGAAAAAAAAGAAGATTGTTGAGTGTGTGTCAGCAATTCATAAGTAACTGATTGTTGTATCCAAGAAAAATTTTCTCCAATCCAAAAAGTATAACTTTATTCAATTGGACTCTTCTATTAAAAATCCTTAATAGAAAAATCTTTCTATTTTATTTACACTCAACACTCTCTTTTTTCGTTACCCCCAATCCTCTTTTATTTTTTTCATTACCCCCAATTCTCTTTTCTTATGGTTGATGTAATAACTAGAAAAAAAATCATTTTTCCATTGAAGAATGTAGTTATTTGCGTATATGTTGGATAAGTAATAATGATGTTTTTCTTGTTTTATTTTTATAATATCTTTCAGTTGATCCGAACAGCATTCATAAATTTTTAGGTCAATGGATGTTAGAATTGTTTGAAAATCTATAATTTTGTCATGACTGTTGGGAGTTCTTTAGAATTTTATGTTAAGAAAGCCTGCTTTTCTATTGTGTTTTGTTAATATGTATTTCGATCTCCGGGCTAACCATCTAGCTTTGATTCTCTTTATTTGTTAATGTACATATTTTTTCTGCTATCTTTTCTAATAGAAAAAAAATTACACTAATAATTATCATATCTTATTTTAGTTTTGATCATCTGAACTGAACATAAGAAGTTTCTTGATTATAGTGAACTGGTCTTTGGTAATTCAATTTAAAGAAACTCATAACTACAAATTGCGACGAATAGGGTCAAAAAGATTTTCAACAAAGAAGAATTTATTGAAGATTGGTGTTTTCAATGTAAAGATTGAGGAGAACTCATGATTTGTGACTATGAGCAAGTCCATTTGCTAAGAAAATCAATTTTGTATTTGCTATATTTGATGAAATAAACTAGTAACATGGTTATCATAAAAATGTTTCTAAAATGACAACCATGTTTCTAGTTTATTTGATCAATAATAACAAAAATAAAATTATTTTTTTAGCAAAATGACTTGCCCATAGTCACAAATTATGAGCTCTCTCCTCCATCTTTGCATTGAAAGCACCAATCTTCTACAAATTATTCTTTGTTGAAAATCTTATTGCTCCTCTTCATTCCACTTTGTAGTAGATGAGTCTCTTGAAATTGAATTACTTGAGACTCACATCACTTAATCAAGAAAATTATCATTGTTAGTTCATATGATCAAAAACAAAATTCAGATATGACAATTATTGGCTTAATTTTTACCCTTTAGAAAAAATAGTAGAAAAATATATTCATTAAACAGACAAAGAAAATCAAAGCTTGATGATTAGCCCCAAGAATACAATACGCATTTACAAAGCATAACAGAAAAACATGTTATCTTAACACAAAATTTCTACGAAATAGGAAGAATCATAACAAATTAAAGATTTTCAAACACTTCTACCACCCATTGACCTAAAACATGAATGTCATTTTGATTAATCAAAATATGTCATACAAATCAAAAGAAGAAAAAAAATCAGCATCATTAGTCCAACCTAGTTGTAAATCGCTACCTTCTGTAATAGAAAGTTGAAATTTTTTGTTTAGTGATAACATGAACCATAGAAGAGAGAATTGGCGGTAATGAAGAAAAGAGAGAATTGGTGGGTGGGTAATGAAAAAAAAAAGGATTGTTGAGTGTATGTCGGCAATTCTTAAGTAACTGATTGTTGTTTCCAAAAAAAGATTCCTTCAATCCAAAAAGTATAACTTTGTTCAATTGGACTCTTCCAATAAAAAAATCTTAATAGAAAAATCTTCCTATTTTATTTACACAATACCCTTTTTTTTTTTGTTACCCCCATTTCTCTTCTTCTTTTTTTTCATCACCCCAATTCTCTTTTCTATGGTTGATATTATTGCTAGAAAAAAAAAATCAACTTTATATTGAAGAATGTAGTGATTTACGTCTGTGTTGGACTGGTTATGCTGATTTTTTCTTGTTTTATTTTTTATGATATCTTTCGGTTGATCCAAACGACATTCATAATTTTTTAGGATAGGGGTTGCTAGAAGTGTTGAAAAACTATAACATTGTTATGATTGTTGGGAGTTCTTTAGAATTTTCTATTAAGAAAACCTGTTTTTCTATTGTGTTTTGTTAATATGTAATTCATTCTCCAAACTAATCATCAAGCTTTGATTTTCTTTGTTTGTTAATGTATATATATTTTTTCTGATATTTTTTGTTAAAGATAAAAACTTACACTAACAATTGTCATATCTGGAGTGTAGTTATAATCATCTTAACTAAACATGAGAAGTTTCTCGATCATACTGAAGTTGGTCTCACGTATTTCAACTTTAAGAAACTCATTTGCTACAAATTGCGACGAAGAGGAGCAAGAAGATTTTCAACAGAGAAGAACTTGTTGAAGATTGGTGCTTTGAATGACGGGATAAATGAGAGCTCATGATTTTTGAATATCAATATTATTTTTGGTATAGTTGATGAAATAAACTAGAAACATGGTCATCGATGCTCTCTAGGAAACGTAACCCTACACCGTGATATGGGAATTAGAAGAATTAAACCAGATGATCGTAACCGAAAAACTGGACTGTGCGGTGATTGGAAAGTTTTCATATGGGTGGCCTTACATACAAGATCTCAGAAAATTGATCCCTAAAGAATGTGAACTAAAGGGAGAATGCAACATTGGGTTGCTTAGTAATAGACACGTTTTGATAAGGGAGATATTATTGGAGGATTAAGTGCACCTATTAGCGAACCCAACTTTTACATCACACAGAATAACTGGTCTTTTCCAATAAGAACGCTGAAATGGGATCCAGTGTTCAATCCCGAGAAGGACACAACAACAACAATTGCATGGATATCTTTTCCATTGCTTCCACCAAATTATTTTGGGGAAGAAACAGCGTTTCACTTGCACTAGTAGTAGGAAAGCCACTACAAGTAGACTTGGCAACAAAGAATAAGACGAGGCCAAGTTGTGTAAGAGTTATGGTGGATGTAAATCTACTCAAAGAATTCCCAAAACGGATTAAAATTTGAATAAGGAGAAACAATGAGGAAGTAATGGAGAAATGGATCAAAATTAAGTACGATTATGTGCCAAAGTATTGTCAGACATGTATGATTCAGGGACACAATGAGGAACAATGTTTTGTTGTGCATCCTAAAATTTATCCAATACAAGACAAGTTGAAAGGAAGGAAAACGACAGAACAGAGAAGAATCATATTGCTAGGAGAACAGCCGTGGAAGACTCAACAAAAGTTGGAAACATGCAACAATCCAATAGAGAAGAAGGTTTTGTAGATAAAAGATACAAAAAATGGGGAGGAGACAGACCGAAATAGTCGGAGAAGGTTTTGAACAGGGTTGGAATAATTACTGAAAATAAATAAAACATGTTGGAACAAATGTAGGCACTCCTGGTATTCAAAGGAGTGCTAAAAAGGACAAGAGATCCAAGTTTAATGACTGCACAATGGATAATGAGCAGGCTGAAGGGTACAGTCATGCTGGAAAGAAAAATATAGCAAAACCAGGTGACATTGTGAACAGTTCTCAAGGAAGGAGAAGGGGATGAGATGTGACTCAAAGGGGTAATGACGAAGTTGTTTCAACAAAGTATAACAATGAGGAGAACAACTACGAAAAAGAAAAGGACTGTACTGATTATGAATTACGTGACGTGCTTGAACAAGATCTAAACTCGGAGAATGACAATCATAGGGACGAGGCAGAATCTGTAATAAAGAAAGGTCCAGACTTAGTAGAGGATGATGATGATGATTTGCAGCAAAAAAGGACCTTGAGGATGATGAAGAGCTGGAATACAATATTCAACAAATTAGTAAGGCATACCAACAGGTTGGAAAATGGAGCAAGGAAAGTCAAAGTAAAAATTCCTTTACAGGTCCAAACAAGGAGCAGCAGGTAGAGGGCGTCTAATAGTGATCAATGATTGAATAAAAATACTATTTTGGAATATTAGGTCGGTTAATACTCAAAAATCATTTGAGAGAATAATGGACTTAAACAAAAGACACATATATTCATTCATAGCTCTAATGGAACAATTTAAAAATCTATCTGAGTTGGAAGATTACAAAAGGAAATTATGCTTTGAGCATGCGGGGGTAAACAGTTCCGGGAAGATTTGGTTATTTGGAGGACAATTTGGGAAGGAAACATTATTTTCGATATGTTCCAACAAATAGCTATTAATTCCAGAATAGGAAATAATTTTTTCTAATCACAGCTGTGTACGCGAGATGTAATGCTTTGGACAGATAAGATTTATGGGAGAAATTGGAGGAGTTAGCAGGAAGTCAGCAATGTCCATGTGTAATCGGAGGAGATTTCAATGTTACTCTTAATGAGGAAGAAAAACTAGGAGACCTTGCATTCACTCATAATGAAGCTTTGGAGTTTGCATCCTGTCTCAATGCATGTGCGTTAACTGAGGTGCGAATATCAGGGAGTAAATACACATGGTGGAATGGACGAATTGAGGAGGATTGTATTTTTAAAATGTCGGATAGTATTCTTATGAATCAGGAATTATGGATTTGTTCCCAACATCTGAGGTGCATCATCTAATCAAACAGGGGTCTGACCATGTAACTTTGCATATGACTTGTAGCTCAAGAGATGAGATATTCATAAATCCATTTAGATTCTTGAATTTTTTAAGCAAGCACAAATAGCTTAAGTAAATTGTGGACTTTGTTGGGAACACTATTATAGAGTTCCATGCTAAAATGAAGAGAGTTAAGAAGTAACTGTCAACTTGAAGTAGATCTGCCTATGGAAATGTTTTTCAACAAATTTCCACCATAATTAAAGAAATATTTGCAAATTGAAGAAGATTTTTGTAGTCTAAAGGCTAGGATGAAATGGTTTTAAGATGGGGATAGAACTACGAAATTTTTCCATTCGTATGTTAAAGGAAAAAAGAAGAAGGTGCATATTGGTCAAATAGTGACTGACCAAGAAATTACGGTACAGACAAATGAACATATTGATCAAGTGGTTGTGGGATTTTATGAAGAGCAATTTCATGCAGAAATATTGGAAACGGACTATCCATGATTGACCAGATTCCAAAGAATATATCAGATGACGAAAATGAGGCAATGAGTAGGTTTCTAGATCAGGATGAAGTGAAAAAAGTTGTCTTTTCATAGAATGGCAGCATTGCTTGTGGGCCAGATGGATTTACAAGGCATTTCTTTTAATGTTGCTGGGAGATCATAGGGGATGATGTTACTAAATTAGTAAGAGCTTTTTTCTACGGGCAGGAGATGTCTAAATTCGTTACTCATACCAACTTAGTATTGATACCCAAGAAAGAATCAGTAAGGAGCTTCTCAGATCTAAGATCAATAAGTCTTAGTAATTTTCTAAATAAAATCATTTCACGAGTGGTTCATGAAAGAATTCTGCTGGTCTTATCCAAGATAATTTCTCCAACCCAGTTAGGTTTTGTGAAGTGCAGAAGTATCACTGAGAATGTATTGTTTTCACAAGAAATTATTAGATATATGAATATGAGGGGAAAATGTTAACGTGGATGTGAAACTGGATATGACCAAGGCATATGACAGAGTTTCGTGGATATTCTCAACCAAAGTGATAAGAAGATTTTGTTTATTTGAAATGATTTTTGATATGATATAGAGGATTATCTACAACTACTGGTATTCAATTATGATTAATGGTAGGGAACATGGTTTTTTCAGATCTTCGAGAGGATTGAGGCAGCGAGATCCTCTATCCCCTACTCTTTTAATTATTGCAGAAGAGGTCCTAGCAATCACTTACATGGGGATGCATATTTCAACGGATATAATTTGCCAAAGTGGAATCCTGAGATTAATCATCTATCCTAGCAGATGACACCATCCTTTTTTACTCTGGGAAAGAAGTTCAGTGATCAAAATAATGCAGGTTCTAAAAGAGTATGCAAGTACTTCAGGTCAAATGATTAATAAATATAAGAGTTGTTTTTATCTTCATAAGAAAACACCTCTTATTGTTGAAATCAGACTGAGGAGGTTAGCAGGGATAAGACAAATAAATTTTCCTTTTCTATATTTGGGATGTCCAATATTTTATGGGAGGGGAATCTCTGGGTATTTTGAAGACTTGATTAGGAAAGTTGCTATGATAATCTTCTCATGGCATAATAAATGCCAATCACTTGGAGGTAAGCATGTTCTGTCAATCATGTTTTTCAGTCTATGCCAACTTACTTGTTATCAACTATGAATCCAACAAAGAAAGTCATGGACCAAAATAATCAAATTTTTACTAAATTCGTTTGGGGAATGTTGGGTAGTTAAAGGTAAACACTGGGTGGCATGGGGGACATGTGTCTTCCAAAAGAGGAAGGTGGAATTGAATTTAGGAAGATTCAGGATATAAATAAAGCCTTGTTTTCTTAGCTATGGTGGAACTCTAGAGTATCCATAAACTCTTTATGAGGTGAATACATCTGGAATAAGTATTGCAAGAAAATGCATCCGTTAATTGTAAACAGTGCAAGAGCCTCACATGTTTGGAAGAAGATGATTAAGATCAGGGTGGAGGTAGAACATGATATATGGTGGTAAATCAAGGCTGGAAATTCTAGATGTTGATTTGATAATTGGACCAGGCAAGGGGCATTATACTTTACTGAAGAAGAGTTGGCACAAGATGAGGAATTGGAGGTAAATTCTTTTATCATAAATTATGAGTGGAATGAAGAAAACCTAAGATCAGTGACTTAGGAGAAATGGTACAACATACAACAACTGAAATCAGCACTTACAAAGCATGATGGATGCATAGAATTAAAGAGGATTTTACTGTCAAATCAACCTATAACAACATGAAAAGAAAACTTCCAGTGAATGAATGGAGCAATTATATGAGGGTTTGCCATTCAAGATTGGTTTTTTCCTATGGAGGGTTTGGAGGGGGAGAATAGCCACATATGATAATTTAAAGAAATTGAGGATATCTCAAAATGTTACTGTTGTGAGGAGGGTCAATTGGAGACATGTCTTATCTTCTACTAACACCTCGCATAGCGCAAAATTTTTGGAAGCAGTTTTCTTCTTCTGTAGGTCTCAGCGTAACTGGAAATATAAAACAAACCATTTATAGAGGGTGGGAGCACAAGATGTCACACAAATAAGATCAGATACAAAAGGCAGTCCCTGTAATCATAATGTGGGAATTATCGAAGAGAATAAATGTTATAAAGCATGGGAAGGTGATAACTTACAAGTCTATGTATTATCAATGTCAATTACCAATACATTAATTAATAAGGATCAAATTCCCATGGATCAAAAGTATGTCAAAACATTGGTCAGAAATGGTGGATACACTTCAAAGATATCCGTCCAACATACAGTATCCACTCTTGAGGTGGAAGATGCCAATACAAGGTTGGTTTACTTGCAACACGGATGGAGCTAGTAAAGGAAACCCAGTTAGAGTGCTTATGGTTTTTGTATACGAAATAAAGGAGGAGATATCATATATTCAGAGGAACAGAGCATAGGGGAGGCTACCAACATACATTGAGGCAGAGGTTAGAGCCATGTCGGATGCTTTAAAGTATTGCATCAGTCATAAGATGAATAATATTCATATGGATACAGATTCATTGATTTTAAACAACATGATTGAAGTATTGGAAAATACCATGGGAGTATGCTGAACAAAGGGAAGACATACATGAAATGGAGGTACAAATCATTGTAAATGTGCAACATATTTTCTGAGAGACAAATCGGCTAGCAGACTTTTTAGAAAATACAAAAATTGACAAAGAAGGAAAAAGATATTCTTAAGCTTTAATCAATTACCAAGCCTGGAAAGAAAGATTCTTAATATGGGCAAGCATTAGATCCTTCAGTTCGTATCAAATCAAGAAGAATAAAAATAGACAACAATGGGTAGCATGCTTAGTTACAGTGAAGACACAACTTTATAAACAAGTTATATTCTGGAATTAACTTGAGCAGAAGTGTTGTCAAAGAACTACTCCTAGGACTAAGCTATGTAAGCAAGCAAAATGGGATACAGGGACGAGTAAAAGTGAGAGTAAAGGGACCAAATATGATATTTTTGAAGCACTCTGCATGGAATCTGGTGGATGAAAAGTCCTTTTCTCGTGTTCGGCTTCACCTACACCAAGAATCACAGTTAAATGACAAGAATAGAAAAGAGGAAGCAAGGGAGAAGGGTAAATCACTTACACAAATTTTCAAAGCTAAAAGGGAAGTCCTCTAATCACTATCAAGTTCGACAAGATCTCCAAATTCCAATCTAAACGTACGCCTACAACAGTCACAATCCGCCGGCAGGTGAGGAAGCACAATTCAAGAAAGAGGGAGGACAAACCTTTGAAAGCTTATTAGAATAGCAGGTCACAAATGCTTGCGGAAGAATGTTTATTCCCTAGAGCAGTACATTTTCATGCCTGCAAGGAGGCGGAATGAGCAATGAAAAAGGGAGAAGTGAAAAAGGATGTTGAAAGAGCATTTTTGGAAACCCTGCCAAAGGGGACTTTTATTAAAAATATGTGGTCTGGTCACTTTTGGGCCGACTAGAACCCATATTGTCTATGTAAATATTGGCCCTTTTCGGTTGTTTAATAAAGGGACCTTGAGTCCAAATTTAGCTTTAAAAAAAAACTAGAAACATGGTCATCATTTGGAGACATTTTTATGATGACCATGTTTCTAGTTTATTTCACAAATATAACAAAAATAAAATTCATTCTTTAGTAAAAAGACTTGCTAATAATCATCATGCGTTCTCCACCATATTTATGTTCAAAGCGTCAATCTTCTGCAAGTTCTTTTTTCTTCAAAATCTTCTTGCCCCTCCTTGTCGCCATCTGTAGCACATGAGTCTCTTGAAATCTATAACACCCCATATCTAAAACAAACCAAAAATAAGTTTTTCAGAAATCTACAAGTGCAATCGACAATCACTATCGATGGACCGTAGTATGATCTACGACCCGTATTGTGCATTCGTCGTTTACCACTGAAGCTCTCCCAAAACGTAGCCTAGAAAAATTGACTAAGTGTCGAGCCACGGAAAGACCTAGAGTCCGTAAGTCATACTACGGTCCATGGTCTGTGTCCGTGGATTGAGACTCAAGTTACCCGGCCTCTGACATGAACTACGGATGACCAACACTGACCGTCGATTGATCTATAGACTATAGGTCTGACCGTAAGTGATGTTTAGTAGTTAGTTAGGGGGAATTGCTGATAGGGTCAACTTCAAATGGTCATTACCTTTAAAACAAAATGAATTAGGTGTCCCATGACCTATGATATGATATATAATTGAATTTCTTTCCATAGCCATCGAGTTTGCTTAACTCCAACCTTCGAGTAAAAAGTTATGTCCGTTTTAGTGAAGGCTTGTCAAGCAGAGCCAATGGAAGGACCGTCGATTGAACGACGGCCCGTCATACCAGGTCACCGATTAGTCTGACAACAATTAGTTCAGGGGTATTTTGGTCTTTTTCTAGTTCGTTTAACCCCTAAGATACGTCGTTTATGCCCTAAATCATCAAATTTTAGTCTAGAAACATAAATAAAACTTACCTAAGTCAAATCATTAATTAAAAATTAGAAAATTAGAAGCAAGAAAGTAGAAAAGGTCAAGAACCCTAGTTCAAGAACACAACAAGGTTTCACCAGTTTCAGCCCCGAAATCTAAACATTTCTCCGTGGATTTCATCACCAGTTATGTGAGATTACACTAGTGGGTTCCTTTCACCCATTGGGTCCTTAGTTTTCAGTCAGATTCTTGATTCCCTTATCTTGATTAGACCTAGGTTTCTAGAACTTCAACAAATTATCATGAATTATTTAGTTATATGTTCCAAGTGAGATTACCATATTATTACTCAGAACTTTGCATGAATTTCAGAATCCTAGCTATGTATTTCTTTAGCTCTTGAATTACACATGCTAGGTCAGATATTGCAGTTACTTCAGATATACATATCTCATTTATTATTGTATCATTATCAGATTAATTGTTGCATTATCAATTTCCATGATCAGCTTTGAGCTATCCAGTATTTATAGAAATTCAGTCATAATGTGTTAATCACTTAATTCGTTGGGACTAGCATAATACAGAGTTGGACTAGGGTTCTGCGTACCCAAATAGTCCTATAACTACTAGTCAAATAGCTTGTAAGTCCCCTCTGTGGGTATCATTTTAGTGATTACGCCAACATGCCTTTTTTCTTCTGGTAGAGTATATTGGGTCCTCTTGATGGGGCGTATACATCGGACTCCAAATTTAGCTCGCGTGGTTTTACTATCGGCTATTAGTAGATCCCACGGTACAGTCAGACTCTATTGCAGTGACCATATTTAAAGATCAGTTAGTATTCAGTCTCAACATGTTATAAATTTGGTCATTGCATCCAGTTAGCTCAAAATTTAGTATATCATGTGCAGAATATTATATTTGCTTTTGTGCTTGTTCAGTTATGTATTATTTTAGTTTTACTTTATCCTACATTGTCAGTACCTTTTAAGTACTGACGCATACGTGCGCTACATCTTCTCATGATGTAGGTTCAGTTTCTCAGCATCCTGATCAGGCTTAGGTCGATTTCTGATAGTAAAATCAGTTGTGAGTGCTTATTCTCTGAGGACAATATTGATGAGTTATTTTTAGTATTTTACTCCTTTAGTATCAGTTTTTGCTAGACTTAGTTAGGGCCTGTCCCGGCATTTCTAGTCATTTAGAGGCTATTTTCAGACATACTTAGTTTTAGCTTAGTATTGAGTTAATAACTTCTTTGTATTAAACTCATCAAATTTCATATATATCAATTTTAGCATATGGGTATTCCCTATCTTTTCATTTTAAATTATGATTTAGCTTCCGCGTTCAGTTTATTATCTTTAGTATGCTCATGATCATGTCAGCAAGGTTAGCTTGGGATCACTTCTGGTCCTAGGTCCAGTGTCCACATCTCGGAGGTAGCTCGGGGCGTGACAAACTTAGTATCAGAGCACTAGGTTTAAGTGTCCTAGGATGTCTGAAAAGTCGCACTATGTAGAGTCTTTTTCATGGGTGTGAAAGACACCACACTAATGAAAGGGAGGCTATGAAGTATTTTAGGAAAAAACATCACTTTCTTTTTACTCTAATAGTGCGTGAGGTATGATCTAATTCTATTTTAACTCGATGTTCTACGTTTCAAATCATGCCTGCTCATAGAGATGATGGCAGGAATGCGAATGCCAGAAATGCAAATGCAACTCCTCCAATCCCTGATCAGGAAGTCCCCAATATTGAGTCCAATACTGAGTCAGGAACACCACTAAGATTTTGGCTCTGAGTGTGGCCAACCAGAATAATTTGGTTCAAGCTCATGTGAATTAAAATGGTGGATCCTAAGCAGCTAGGGTCCGTGACTTTATTAGGATGAATCCATATGAGTTCTTACGATCACAGACTAGTAAGGATCCCCAGAACTTCCTGGATGAGTTCAAGAAGATCTTTGAGGTGATGAAGGTCACTAGGAATGATTGGGTTGAGTTGACATCAAACCAGCTGAAAGATGTTGCTCATATCTGGTACACTCAATGGAAGGAAAATTGGGGTACAAATACAATTCCTATTACTTGGAATTGCTTAAGTGAAACCTTCCTGGATATTTTATCCCAATAGAGTTGAAAGAAGCAAAGGCTCTAGAATTCATGAATTTAAGGCAGGAAAATATGACGGTCCAAGAGTATGGTCTCAAGTTTAACCAACTCTGCAGGTATGCTCCTCAGATGGTTGCTGACTCCAGTGCTCAGATGAATAAGTTCTTGTATGGAGTGTTTGATTTGGTGAAAATAGAGTGCAGAAATGCTATGTTACTAGGAGATATGAACATCTCTAGGCTTGTGACTCATATGCAGCAGGTTGAGGGTGATAAGCTTAGGGAACATGACAATAGAATAAGAAGGCTAGGACTGGGAACTATGACTATTCTCAGCAAAAATCAGGTGGTGGAATCGCTCGCAGATTCAGCAAAAATTTTCAATCCCAGCCCCTTCATCAGCTAGTGTTCCATTCTCTAAGAATAGGTATGATTCGGAGGTTAGGGCACCAGGTTCTAAGTCTCAGGGAAATGTTTCAGGAACAAAGACTTACACCTCTTGCCCTAAGTGTAGTAAGAACCATCCAGGTAAGAGCCTCGCAGGAACGGAAGGATGATTTGGGTGTGGTCTGTCTGGTCACAAGTTGAGGGATTGTCCTTCTACACAGGGTCAAGGAAGTGGTAATGGTAGAGCTTCCTCTACAACTTCAGCAGCACCATTAAGTCGCCCGACTCAGCAGGGTAACTTTTATGGTACGGGTGGCGGTCAACGCCATAACATGTTGTATGCTCTTCAGGATTGTCAGAATCAGGAAGGTTCACCTGATGTAGTCACTGGTACATTACGAGTCTTTGACCTTGATGTTTATGCATTGTTAGATCCAGGGGCTACTCTTTCTTTTGTAACTCTTTACAAAGCATTCCAATTCAGTGTTAGTCCAAAAACTCACTCAGAACCTCTCTCAGTCTCTACTCCAGGTGGTGACCCAGTTATACCTAGACGGGTATATAGAAATTGCCCTGTCACAATCTCTCAGAAAGTCACCTCAACAGATCTTGTAGAGTTAGAAATGATAGACTTTGATGTGATTCTAGGCATGGATTTTTTACATTCCTGTTATGCCTCAGTTAATTATAGAACTAGGATTGCTCATTTTCAATTTTCAAACAAACCAATCTTAGAATGGAAGGGTAGTAGCTTAGTGCCTATGGGTCGATTCATTTCTTACCTTAAGTCCAGAAAGATGATATTGAAGGGTTATCTCTATCATCTAGTGGGGTTAAGGATTTTAGCTCTGAAACCCCAACTCTTGAGTCAGTTCCAGTAGTCAGTGAGTTTCCAGAAGTGTTTCCACAAGATCTTCACAAAGTCCCTCCCGAAAGGGAAATCGACTTTGGAATTGATCTCCTTCCAAATACCCAGACTATTTCTATTCCTCCATACAGAATGGCTCCAGCAGAGCTTAAGGAATTGAAAGACCAGTTGAAAGACCTATTAGACAAGGGCTTCATCAATCCTAGTATTTAGTCATGGAGTGCACCAGTGTTGTTCGTAAAGAAGAAAGATGGTTCTCTCTGAATATGCATTGATATATCAGACGTTAATAACTTCTTTGTATTAAACTCATCATTTTTCATATATCCTATTTTTAGCATATGGGTATCCCCCATCTTTTTATTTTAAATTATGATTTAGCTTCCGCATTCAATTTATTATCTTTAGTATGCTCATGATATGCTAGCAGGGTTATCTTGGGATCACTTGTTGTCCTAGGTCCCGTGTCCACGTCTCGGGGGTAGCTTAGGGTGTGAAAAAATCAAATTACTAGAGACCCACATCCCTATAATCAAGAAATTTCTCGTGTTTAGTGTAGATGATCAAAACTAAAATGAAGATATGACAATTGTTAGTGTAATGTTTTCCTTTCAAGAAAAAATAGCAGAAAAATATATTCATTAACAAACAAAGAAAATCACAACTTGATGATTATCCCGGAGAATGAAATACCCATGAACAAAATACAACAGAAAAGCAGGTTCTCTTAATACAATATTTTGAAGAAATACCAAGAATCATAACAAATTTATAGATTTTAGGACACTTCTAGCACTAACCTAAAAATATGAATGTCATTTCGATCAATCCAAATATGTCATGAAAATAAAAAAAAAACAGTTTAGAAAAGTTGAATTCACGCTAGGGCTTAGAGAGAAGACAAAAGAGGAGAATAGAGAAGAAAGTCCAATATTCGTCAAGAACATTCAAGAATCGATCGAGGATTTCATCAAGGGGGATACCTACAAGGTATGTGAGATCACATAGTGTTGGGTTAGTTCACCCACGCACGAACCATGATTCAATTCAGCGAATTTAAGTCTTTGAAAGTTTAGTAATTGAGTTCTTTATGAAAATTGTTGAAGTTTTTCTTGAATTCTTGTGGGTTGTGTTGATTGAAGTTTCTTCCTATTTGATTCATGTTTTCGGGTGTATTACCGGTATGAATATATCATATAGTGAGGGTTTAAATGATCCTTAGTGTTTTGGAAAAAAACCATTGAACTTTAGAGGGTTTAGAGTTGAAAACAGAGAAGAAAAGTCTAGGAACACCTGGGGAGGGTCCTGGCGCGTCGCGCCCCTCATAGACCCAAAGAGGCACTTCTGAACTTTGACCACTGGGGAGAACGCGCCAGTCAAAGCACCCCAAGTCATTTTCTGATCTTTGTGCTCTGGCGCCCCACACCTCTCAGAGCGCCCGACACGCAATTTCATCCCATTTTCCCTCACCTTTTCGTAATAGTTTCTTAGAGATGTATTTATTTTTTCAAGTTGTTTCCAACACTCTAAGGTACATCTAAACATCATGAAATCATCCATAAATATGATATCATTAATCTTAAATCCAAAATCAAATTCAAGGAAAGTTAAGATCAAAGTCAAGAGAAGTAAGAGAGAAGTCTAGAAGTTAAGAAGCAAATCAAAGAGAAAATCATAAAGTTTTCAAAAGTACTTTACAAATGTTTTAACTTTATATAAGCTTATGTTTTGAGTTGAGTAAAAAATAAATATTGAACTCATTTCTTCAAAAGAATACATCAGGACTATATATTCCCAAAGAACAAATGTTTTCATATTTAAAGAAGAAATGAAAAGTTGATTTCAAGAAGAACCTTTGAGCTAGTTTTTTTTCGTAATAAGTAAATTTTTTCACAGTTAAATAAGAAAGGGAACTTTGATATTCAAAAGAGTCTTTAATCTAGTTTTCAGTAAAGAGTAAATGCTTTCACTATCAAGAAAGAGAGGAAATTGAGCTTTCCAAGATAATCTTTGAGCTAAGTTTTGAGAAATTATCTCAAACCATAGAAAGAGGTTATGGTTTTAAACATAAAGAGCTAGTATATTTTGGGAGTAGTATTGAACATCGATATGGGGGAGAGTTCAGGAAATTGCAAGCCGCCATAAACCATGAAGCCATCATGGGTAGAAAAGGGTCATAATTTTTAGATGATTCCTTAGTGGTTTTTAGCATAGACTAGTGGATACACTTAGTAGTTCAAATTCTATACTCATGGCAAGGTATGGGACGACCCTGGCAGCTTGAGGTAAAACAACGTATCATCACAATAACTCTTACGTGATGGTTGTCGGTTAGAAAACTCTCACTGAAGTAATTGTATTTTTATATGTATAGTTTATTGTATTTTTACATACATTTCAGAGTTTTATGTATCTTTTCATGAACCCAGAGTCGACTTCTGTTTTAAACAACTTTTCTTTATATTGCACTTGTTTTAAGCTGTATTGAAATGAGTTTCGTTATGTTGAGGCCATTTGAGCCAAGTAATTTCTTCAGATTCTTTTCAAGCCTATGTTGTGTTAGCATTCTAACTCGTATACTCGGACATTCAATGTACTAATGTCAGTTGATGCAGGTGCAGGCATCCTTCAGGATCAGCACGCAACACATTGGTGATCCAGTGAGCACTCGAGAGTTAGTTGGTGAGCCTCCTTACATTCCAGAGGACTCCTTTTTATTGCTTTAAGTTATTTCATTAGTTCATTAGGATGTCGTGGGGTTTGTCCCGAAATCCATCTAGTTGTTTTAGAGGCTTCACAGACAGTCAGATGTTAGTTCTTTAGTCTTTTCTTTGTCGTTATCTTTTGTTACGACTTGGGTTTTCCTTAATGGCCAAGCCGAATGTTCCTTTATAGCATTCCGGTTTATTTTAAAACTTTATGTTTATTAATTTAAGTCTTACGCTAAGTAAGTAAGTTAGGCCAAGGGTTCGCTTAGGGCCATCAATGATTCTCGAGTGTCATTTTCGCCCAGGGTATAGGTTCTGGTGTGAGAGAAAACCAGATATTGCAAATCAATCAATGTAAAAATTGTATCAAAGAGAAGTTTGGTCTGTCCTTGCACTTGATTGTCACAACAGAGTAGTCCTTATCTCACCAATTAAGGGAACTCATATTAGGCCTATCTTTTTCATCCAACACTTCACCCGAAGTACGTTCATAATCTTAGTCTACAAAAGTTAGCTGGTGAAGGCCTTTTCTCGGTATAAGAGACCCCATTAGATACTATTGTCTTAGAATTCCTAAATTTATTGTTACATCTAAGTACATTGCACAATAGTTGCTTCATCGTAGACAACCTTTCCGGATCATTAATTGTACCTCTCGTTTCCACATCAGTAACTTGCATTATAGCTGTTGCTGGGCGTTATGACTCCACACCTTAGCATTAACCACATCGCATTTGAGATTTGTGAGGAAAATGCTCACTGATCACCTTAGACAATAGCCCCGGTCTATCTCTCAGGCAACTAATTTGGGCACGATCATTAGCCATTGTAGAAATTTTCTGGTACAATCTAAAAAGGAGAAAGACTACTCCAAATAATATAAATCAGACACATCATCAAACACCTTGAGTGTATACTCAGGACAGTTCAATTTTACACGCCAATTTTGCCACCTTAAATTTTCAATAGGATGATTTGGTTATATGCACTAATTAGATGATAACAAAGTCAAAATTCATTAGATAATAGTTACCCAGATTGGATTGTTATTTATAGTATAAACTTCGTACATAACGATCAAGATATGTCATTCATTTTCATTATTAGTTGAAGCAGACACGAGGTTTCTAGTGTTTCCGAGAACATGCTGAGTTTTACCTTTAGTTTGTCCACTCTTGTGATTTCTTTGAGTTGACATAATTACATCCCTGCTTTATGTTAAAATATTTCAACTTCTTAGTGCCTCGATTATAGGAATGCCCACTGTAAATTATATATCATATTTCTGAATATTTCTAAATATGCAAAATGCACTTCTAGGGAACAGAATATCATGATAAAATGAAACTAAAGAAACTAGCAATTGTTAATTTAGCACTAGACTGTACCATTCATATGGGAAACTAAAAATCGCAAAATGAGGAAGATATCTTCTACTATTGGACAACATAAGAATATTCAAGACTGTGAGGAAAGAAGCAACTCTAAGTCACAATGTATTTCAATCAATATTAATTCAAAAGTCAGGGAGAAGAACCAAATCTTAACTGAGAAGACTCGCCTTCTGTAGATTTTGATGCTATGTATACTTCGAGTTTCAACCTTGCGCTTGAAGATTCAAATACAACAACGGTTTCATTCATTTCCTCCACAAGTATAAGTGTTGCTCCCAATTGCACACAAAGTGTAGGTGGACGCACAAGTAATATAGTGACTCTTACAATAATTGAATTATTGAACCCAAAGGAATTTTCAGTTAACTATTAGCCTATATTAAGTGTACCAAAAGTGTTTTATTTTTATTTGTAAAGAGAAGAATGCAAGAATTAAATAATAAGATTACGTACAATGGTTGAAAAATTCCAAGGCCAGAACTTGCATAGGGTTTCATGTATCATATCTCATGCACGAATTAACTACGGTTATCAAATTACAGATTTATGATTATGGTCTTCCGACCTCTAATCGTCTACTCCAAATAGTTTTCTCAAACTACATCGTTGAGATGGGATAGAGAGTCCTAATTGGCTAGAATTTATATTTCATCCTTCTTCCTAACCAAGCTAGATGTTTGTCCGGTCGTCACTCCTAAAAATATCAACTCAATTTAACAGAATATCATGCTTTCGGTATCCTTTGGTCTATGTACCGTATTGTCCCTCGAGTTTAAGAGTAAAAAAGAAATCTATCTTTATGATGGTAAGTCAAGAAATACTAAAACAAGAATAGAAAATTAATTTAAGCGATAACCAATCATTAATTCGAAACAATCGATGTTCGAAAATTTTCCATAGCTACAGCCCCATAACAATGGTCAATAGCTACTAATCATATCATATCATATCATATATTTATATAAAAGAGAACCCTAGACCCCCTATGTGTCCCACCACAAGCAAGAATTCTCTTTTAAATTTATTTATTTCTAAAACTAGCCTTTCTCTTTCAATAAAAAGATGTGACTTTTATGAAAAGTTGTGACTTTAGAGGTGCGACTTTTGTCAAAAGTTGTGACTTTTATGAAAATTTGTGACTTTAATGAAGAGTAGCGACTATTATGAAAATGTTGTGACTTTTATGAAGAGTTGCGACTTTAAAGAAGAGTTGCGATTTTATTAAAAGTTGTGACTTTGTGAAATGTTGTGAACTTCCTTAAGATTTGTACCTTTTCCTAATAGTTGTAACATTTCTGATAAGGCACAATAAATATTTGTTCACACTACATTTTGTTGTCTATAAAAAAGTAATTTTCTCTCTTTAAATCAAAAAAAAAATCATCTTCTTCTTCTACTTCTGCAAAATTAAATGTCCATGTACTTTACTCCTGTTGAGTACTTATTGACACCATTGTTTTTGTATTAACAAGTTGGTGAATAAAATATTTCGATTCTGAGAGGATGTAATTCTTTAGACCTCGGGTATTGGCCACATCGAGGATTTCTATTAAGGGGGCTTGAAAAAAAGAGTAGTGGTTTGAACCCCTAAACCACTAAGTCAGCCTCTATTCTTATATTCGGAAGGTTCAAAATCAATATATAAACATAAAAATTCTTAAAAATACCTTAAATATACAACGTAATTTTTTGCCAAGGGGGTCCAATACTCTAGGTCCGCCTCTGATTGGAGGGATATAGTTTTCATAAGGGAAAATTGTGCTCTTCTACTTTCTTTTTCATTCTATCATATATATATATATATATATATATATATATATATATATATATATATATATATAAGGAAATCTTAGGTCCGTCTATATGGCTCCACCACAAACCAGAATTTCCTTTTAAATTTATTTAGTTCCAAAACTAGCCTCTTTCATGAAAAGTTGTGACTTTGATGAAGAGTTATGACTTTTATGAAGACTTACGACTTTTATGAAAAGTTGTGACTTTTATAAAAAGTTGAGATTTTAATGAAGAGTGGTAACTTTTATGAAAGGTTCTGATCTTTACTAAGGGTTGCAACTTTTTCAAATAGTTGTGACCTTTACGAAGGATTGCAACTTTTCACAATAGTTGTAACTTTTCCGATAAGGCACAATAAACATTTGTTCACGCTATCCTTTGTTGTCTATTAATTGAGAAATTTCCTCTCATTTTAAAACAATGAAAATTTTAATCCGCTTCTTCTTCTTCACAACAAAATATTTGTTCCTGTTCAGTGGCTCGCTGACATCATTGTTTATGTTACAAATCTTGGTATGTATTTTTACCTTCATTAATTTATGTTTATGTTACTAAGGATAAATGATAAGATGTAATAAATTTCATTTTCCTTTACATTATCAATGTTTGTTACCACATAATCTTCTATGTAAGATAATATAGTATTTAGTATTCATGACTAATAGGTTTAAAATGTTATTTTAAAAAAGTTGTGACAATTATGAAAGATTGTAAATTTTTCAAAGACTTGTGACCTTTCCAATAAGACACAATAAGTATTTGTTCATATTACCCTTTGTTGTCTATAAGCATTTATTATATTGTTATAGATCCTGATATGTTTTACAGTCATTAATTTATGCTTATGTTATTAATTCTATTTTGATTAAATGTTTTAAACTTAGTTGTTTATACATATGTTTTTGTTCATTATGTTAAAGTAGAATAATCAAGACTTTGATGTAATCATTAGACTATTGGTGTTATGTAGATCAGAATTCTTAAGCTTTTAAAATAAATGACATTAATGTTTTCAATGGCTAAAAGACAATGGGGTGTGCAAAAATGGATTTTTGAGTTTTCAAAGTTATGGTGGTTTCACACTACATTAGAGTTTTCGTTATTCAGCTTTCTATTTTATCGAGACATTCAATAGATTAGTGACATTCAAAAAATAAAGAAATGGAATGGAATGGTAAGTATTGTACTCAACCTTAATCAAAGTTTGGATTCAAATGGTTGATTAAAGTCATTGAATTACCCCTCAAAGTAGGATGAATCCATAATAATCAAATATTAAAGAAATAGTCATATCCTTATATATACTAGATTAAAAGTTTTAAAAATAAAATTTCAACCATATTGATCGAAACAGAAACAACAACATATGTATTTTGGATATCAAACTAGTGTCGTCGACTGCGAATGATTTTGAATAAGGAACTAGACAAGATATCATTTAATCCAAATTATTTGAGTGACATACGTTATTTCATTGAACTCCAAGAGTTATCCTTTTAAATTTTAATTAGTTTATTCAGTACACAACTAATTTTATAAGATGTATAATATTTATATTTTGTATGTAATGGTCTTTATTAGGAGAAAAACTCTCGCAACTGATTAATAAAATATTTATATCATTTTTTGAAAATACAAATATATACAATGAAACAATTATATATATTTTCTAAAGACTTTGGTGATGAGTAACTACAGTAAAATGATGAATTGATACCAAAATGCATACACATTTAGAATCAAATCCTTTTGTTTTAAGATTTAAAAAAAAATCATTTCATTTTTGGATAAAACTTTCTTGATAATTTATCGTAGGGATATACCCACTCAAAAACACTTATATTATCAAATGTTCATAAATACGTTATTGAATCATCGAAAAGTATGACCCTTTTTCTGCCCATGATGACTACATGGTTTATGGAGGCTTGAGTTAATATGAACTCGCGTCCCTATATTGCTGCTCAATATTACTCCCAAAATAAACTTAGCTCAATTTTTTTAAAAACAACTTCTTCTATGGTTTGAGATAATTACTCAAACATAGCTTAAAAGTTCTCTTGGAATCAATTATCCCTATTTTTGTTCAAAACTCTTTTGGAAATTTTTGTTTCCTCTCATCTTTGATATGAAAACATTTACTCTTGGGAATACTTAGTTCCCATATATCATATAAAGAAAATGAAATTAGCTCTTACTCTTTACTCAACTTCAAAAGTTAAGTCTTAAAATAAAGTTAAAACGTTTGTAAAAAGACTTATGGAAACTTAAAATGACTTTCTCTTACTTGACTCTTGACTTCTCTTGACTTTGATCTCAACTATTCTTGACTTGAATCTTAATTGATCCTTGAAATGAATTATGGATTCAAGGATTATGGTTTGTGTTTGGAAAGATCTCATGCTGTTTTGGATTTATTTTAGATAGCTAAACATGAGAAAAGTCACAAAATCACTGTCTTGGAACCAGTCCGCGACGAAGAGATGTTTTATATAATTCTTCGCGAAATTTATTTTTGAGACAAAGTATTCCACGTCCTAACCGCAACACGGAGTAACATTTTGCTGATTAGGGGAGCAAGTCTGTGACACATACATGCGTGCCAGATCCTGCTCGACTTTTTCCTTCTTTCTTCTACAGCCCCGATTCTCCTAAACTCAAATATTTTTCTCAAATTCATTTCAGAATTCGATGCCCAACATATGTACTCAAGAACCTAACTCAATAAAACTCTAAAAATAAACGTAAAGATCTTAGAAACTCCACAATTCTACCAAATTCAAGAACAACATTCAAAATTCAAGAATACATGTCAAGAACATCATCTTTCAAAGTATTTTAGGATGAATTGTGCTGAACTAAAAATTCTTGGCGCATGATGAACGAATACAATGCTATGAATGACTCACATACCTTGTAGGAACTTGGCGAATCCACAATCAAAATTTATCGTTATTTGTGACTATTGTTTTTCCTCTTCTATTTTCTCTTGCGTTCTTTATCCATAGTCCCTTAATCTCTTTTTCAAAACCATAGACTTAACTAACTTAGTTGTAACCCCAATTAATTTACTAAAAATGGATTTAGTTAGTTGGGTAAGGAAAAGATCAAACTATCCTTCTAATATCCGGATTGGCTAATTCCTTCGAATAACCCAACTTCCTATGGGCATAACTTACTCATACAAACTTGAAATTGTTTTAACTCAAAGGCATTGGGAAGATCATTCCAAGAGCTTTCCAACCATATTTGGAAATACAACTAACTCATCCTGTGCTAGAAGTTATGATCGCTTGAAGTTGACAAAACTCAAATTTTCCTAACTTTAGAAAACTTCTATATTTCTAATTATTTCCAAAAATGGTTATTTCAAATTCTAATCTTCTTCCTAGATATTTCAATTTGCGAGATCTTAAATGATTTGAAAAAATAGTTAAGGGTAAAATACGACTACCAACAAAAGACTACAGCCTCAAAAGAGCTAACTAGTGACAATATCTGAAAAACTCTAAATTTACAAGACAAATATAAAAAAGTCGATTATCATCTCCTAAACAAGCAACACTTTTTATATTGCTTCAATAACATGGAGAGAAAGTTCTAGACTAAGATGCAAAATATGAAATAAGAAATTTCTCAGCACACATGGCACAAGTATCAATCAAAATGGATAAATTTTATTTCTAAGAGAGACAGGATCATAAAAAACAACAAATAAAATAAGCTAAATATAAAGTCACAAACATTATCTTAAGTGTCAAAGAGTATGCAATTTCCTAATAAATCAAGCATTCACTAGAAAATACTACTCAAAAATTAGGCCTAAATAACAATTATCACATCACACAAAAAAGGGTCTTTTCTTTTATCTCAAAAATAAATTAAAAAAAAACTTATTCCTAAACAATAAAAGACACTCGGTTAAAAGGGACTATCCTAAGAAAAAGAACGGAAAAAAAATCCAAGAACTCCATCCTAAAAAAGAAAAGAATTGATAAAACAGTAAAAACTAGGATTCATTCTATAATATTGTTATGATTCTCGGGAGTCTTTCGAATTTTGTTTTAGGAGAACCTGCTTTTCTGTTATGTTTTGTTAAAGGATTTTATTCTACGGGGTAATCATCAAGATTTGATTTTCTTTGTTTATTAATGTACATATTGTTTCTGCTATTTTTTCTAAATGGGAAAAAATTACACTAACAAGTGTCATATCTGCATTTTAGTTTTGATTATTTGAACTAAACAAGAGATGTTTCTTCAATATATAGTGAAGTGTGTCTCTGGTATTTCAATTTCAAGAAAATCATCTGCTACAAGTTGCAACGAAGAGGGGCAATAAGATTTTCAACAACGAAGGACTTGTAGAAGATTCGTGCTTTGAAAATAAAGATGTAGGAGAACTCATGATTTGTGACTTTGGACAAGTCCTTTTGCTAAAAATCAATTTTATTTTTGATTTTTAGCACCCATTGACCTAAAAAAAAAAAAGAGGATTGTTGAGTGTGTGTCAGCAATTCATAAGTAAGTGATTGTTGTATCTAAGAAAAACTTTCTCCAATAAAAAGTACAACTTTGTTCAATTGGACTCTTCAATGAAAAAAACTTTAATTGAAAAATCTTTCTATTTTTTTTTACACTCAATTCTCTCTTATTTCGTTACCCCCAATTCTCTTCTTATTTTTCATAACCCCAAATTCTCTTTTCTATGGTTAATGTTATTACTGGGGAAAAAATTAGCTTTTTGTTGAAGAATGTAGGGATTTGCGTCTATGTTGGACCAGTAATGCTGATGTTTTTCTTGTTTTATTTTTATGATATCTTGCGATTGATCCAAAAGACATTCATATTTTTTAGTTCAATGGGTGCTAGAAGTGTTTGAAATCTATAATTTTGTATGATTGTTGGGAGTTCTGTTAAATTTTGTGTTAAGAAAATCTGCTTTTCTATTGTGTTTGTTTAATGTGTATTTTAATCTCCGGGCTATTCATCTAGCTTTGATTTTCTTTGTTTGTTAATCTATATATTTTTTCTGCTATCTTTTCTAATAGGAAAAAAAATTACACTAATAATTATCATATCTGCATTTTAGTTTTGATCATCTGAACTGAACATATGAATTTTCTTGATTATAGTGAACTGGTCTTTGGTATTCAATTTCAGGAAAGTTATTACTACAAATTGCGACGAAGAGGATCAAAAAAAATTTCAACAAAGAAGAGCTTGCTCAAGATTGATGTTTTCAATGTAAAGATGGAGGATAGCTTATTATTTGTGACTAAGAGCAAGTCCTTTTGCTAAGAAAATCAATTTTATATTTGGTATATTTGATGAAAAAAACTAGTAACATGGTTATCATAAAAATGTTTCTAGTTTATTTCATTAATTATAACAACCATAAAATTATTTTTTTAGCAAAAGGACTTGACCATAGTCACATTTCATTAGCTCTCCTCCATCTTTACATTCAAAGCACCAATCTTCTACAAGTTCTTTGTTGAAAGTCTTATTGCCCCTCTTCGTTGCACTTTGTAATAGATGAGTCTCTTGAAATTGAATTACTTAAGACTCACATCACTATAATCAAGAAAATTCTCATGGTTAGTTAAGATGATCAATACTAAAATGTCGATATGAAAATTGTTGGTTTAATCTTTTCCCTTTTTGAAAAAGTAGTAGAAAAATATATTAATTAAACAGACAAAGAAATCAAAGCTTGGTGATTAGCCCCAATTCTCTTTTCTATGGTTGATCTTATTGCTAGAAAAAAAAATCGCTTTCTATTGAAGAATGTAGTCATTTACATCTATGTTGGACCGGTAATTCTGATGCTTATCTTATTTTATTTTTTATGATATCTTTCATTTGATCCAAACGCCATTCATAATTTTTTAGGTCAATGGTTGCTAGAAGTGTTGAAATCTATAATTTTGTTATGATTTTTGGGAGTTCTTTAAAATTTTATGTTAAGAAAACCTGCTTTTCTAATGTGTTTTGTTAATGGGTATTTCATTCTCCAAAATAATCATTAAGCTTTGATTTTCTTTGTTTGTTAACGTATATATTTTTTTCTGATATTTTTTCTTAAAGAGAAAAACTTACACTAATTTTTGTCATATCTACCATTTTGTTATAATCATATTAACTAAACATGAGAAGTTTCTCGATCATACTGAAGTTGGTCTCAGGTATTTTAACTTTAAGAAACTCATATGCTACAAATTGCGACAAAGAGGAGCAAGAATATTTTCAACGAAGAAGAACTTGCTGAATATTGGTGCTTTGAATGACGAGATAGATGAGAGCTCGTGATTTGTAAATATCAATATTATTTTTGGTATAATTGATGAAATAAACTAGAAACATGGTCATAGATGCTTTCTAGGAAACGTAACCTTACATCGTGAAACTCTACTTTTAGACACTCCAATGGCCGCCTAGGCGAGAAGCCAACCTCCCTCGGAGGTAGGTTGACTGGTAACTCCATCCGCACTAACATATGTGTAATCCCTAAGACTGAAAAAGCCAATTATAAGCCATTACCAATCAAACCTATAACTTACCTCCAAGGAGAACCACAAGCCATATGGAAATTAGAAGAATTAAACCAGATGATCAAAAACGAAAATCTGGAATATGCGGTGATTGGAAAGTTTTCATATGGGTGGTCTGACATACAAGATCTCAGAAAATTGATCCCTAAACAATGTGAATTAAAGGTAGAATGCAATATTGAGTTGCTTAGTAATAGACACGTTTTGATAAGGGAGACGTTACTGGAGGATTATGTGCACCTAATATCTAACCCAACTTTTACATTACATAGAATAACTGCTCTTTTCCAATGAGAACGCTGAAATGGGATCCAATGTTCAATTCCGAGGAGGACACAACAGCAACAATTGCATGGATATCTTTTCCATCACTTCCACCAAATCATTTTGGGGAAGAAGCAGTGTTTCACTTGCACCAGCAGTAGGAAAGCCACTACAGGTAGACTTGGCAACAAAGAATAAGACGAGGCCAAGTTGTGCAATAGTTAAGGTGGATGTAAATCTACTCAAAGAATTCCCAAAACGGATCAAAATTTGAATGAGGAGAAATAATGAGTAAGTAATGGAGAAATGGATCAAAATTAAGTATGATTACGTGCCAAAGTATTGTCAGACATGTATGATTCAGTTACACAATGAGGAACAATGTTTTGTTGTGCATCCTGAATTTTATCCAAAAAAAAACAAGACAAGTTGAAAGGAAGGAAAACGACAGTACAGAGAAGAATCCTATTGCTAGGAGAACACTCATGGAAGACTCAACAAAAGTGGGAAACATACAACAATCCAATAGAGAAGAAGGTTTTGTAGAGCAAAGATACAAAAAATGGGGAGGAGACACACCTAAATAGTCGGAGAAGGTTTGGAACAGGGTTGGAATAATTACCTAAAATATATACAACCTGTTGGAACAAGATAAACAAGAGAAAAGGAAGGAGGTGGAGAAAGATGATTTGAATTTTGTGGATACAAATGTAGGCACTCCTGGTGTTCAAAGGAGTGCTAACAAGGACAAGAGATCCAAGTTTAGTGATGACACAATGGATAATGAGCAGACTAAAGGGTACAGTCATGTTGGAAAGAAAAATATTGCAAAACTAGGTGACATTGTGGACAGTTCTCAAGGAAGGACAAGGGGCGGAGATGTGACTGAAAGGGGTAATGACGAAGTTTTTTCAACAAAGTATAACAATGAGGAGAAAAACTACGAAAAATAAAAGGATTGTACTGATTATGAATTATGTGACGTGCTTGAACAATATCTAAACTCGGAGAATGACAATCATAGGGACGAGGTAGAATCTGTAATAAGGAAAGGTCAAGACTTAATAGAGGATAATGATGATGTTTTGCAGCAAAAAAAGGACCTTGAGGAGGATGAAGAGCTGGAATACAATATTCAACAAATTAGCAAGACCTACCAATAGGTTGAAAAATGGAGCAAGGAATGGCAAAGTAAGAATTCCTTTACAGGTCCAAACAAGGAGCAACAGGGAGAGGGCGTCTAATAGTGATCAATGATTAAAAAAAATACTCTTCTGGAATATTAGGTCAGTTAATTCTCAAAAATAATTTGAGAGATTAATGGACTTAAATAAAAGACACAGATTTTCATTCATAGCTCTAATGGAACCATTTCAAAATCTATCTGAGTTAGAAGATTACAAAAGGAAATTAGACTTTGACCATGCGGGGGTGAACAATTTTGGAAAGATTTGGTTTTTAGAGGACAATTTGGGAAGGCAACATTATTCTCGATACGCGAGATGTAATGCTTTGGACAGATTAAAATTATGGGAGAAATTGGAGGAGTTAGCAGGAAGTCATCAATGTCCATGTGTCATCGGAGGAGATTTCAATATTACTCTTAATGAGGAAGAAAAACTAGGAGGCCTTGCATTCACTCATAATGAAGCTTTGGATTTTACATCCTGTCTCAATACATGTACATTAACAGTGGTGCGAACATCAAGGAGTAAATACACATGGTGGAATGGACGAATTGAGGAGGATTGTATTTTTAAAAGGTTGGATAGTATTCCTGTGAATAAGGAATTATGGATTTGTTCCTAACATCGGAGGTGCATCATCTGATCAGACAGGGGTCTGACCATGTACCTTCGCATATGAGTTGTAGCTCAAGAGAGGAGACGTTCATAAAGCCCTTTAGATTCTTGAATTTATTTTAGCAAGCACAAACAGTTTAAGCAAATTGTGGACTTTCTTGGGAACCCTTTTATAGAGTTCCATGCTAAAATGAAGAGAGTTAAGAAAGCACTGTCAGTTTGAAGTAGATCTGCCTATGGAAACATTTTTCAACAAATTGCCACCATAGAAGATGTGATAAAGGTCAAGGAAATAAAATTGAAAATACAACCATCTACCAGCAACCAGGCAGAATTCAGCAAAGTAGAAGTATAATTGAAGAAATATATGCAAGTTGAAGAAGATTTTTGTAGTCTAAAGGCTATGATCAAATGGTTTTAAGATGGGGATAGAACTACGAAATCTTTCCATTCGTATGTTAAAGGGAAAAGGAAGAAGTTTCATATTGGTCAAATAGTGACTGACCAAGAAATTACGTTGCAGACAGATGAACAGATTGGTCAAGTGGCTGTGGGATTTTTTGAAGAGCAATTTCATGCAAAATGTTGGAAACGAACTATGCCATGATTAACCAGATTCAAAAGAGTATATTAGATGAAGAAAATGAGGCAAGGAGTAGGCATCTAGATCAGGATGAAGTGAAAAAAGTGGTCTTTGCATTGAATGGGAGATGTACTTGTGGGCCGGATGGATTTACAGGGCATTTCCTTTAATGTTATTGGGAGATCATAGGGGATGATGTTACTAAATTAGTAAGAGCTTTTTTCTACGGGAAGGAGATGTCAAAATTCGTTACTCATACTAACTTAGTATTGATATCCAAGAAAGAAACAGTACGAAGATCCTCAGATCTAAGACCAATAAGTCTTAGTAATTTTCAAAATATGATCATTTCAGGAGTGGTTCATGAAATAATGCTGCTGGTCTTACCCAAGATAATTTCTCCAACCCAGTTAGGTTTTGTGAAGTGCAGAAGTATCACTGATAATATATTGTTGGCACAAGAAAGTATTAGATGTATGAATATGAGGGGGAAAATGTTAACGTGGATGTGAAACTGGATATGACCAAGGCATATGATAGAGTTTCATGGATATTCTCAACCAAATTGATGAGAAGATTTTGTTTCTCTTAAATGATTTTTGATATGATATGGAGGATTATGTCCAACAACTGGTATTCAATTTTGATTAATGGTAGGGAACATGGTTTTTCAGATCTTCGAGAGGATTGAGGCAGAAAGATCAATTATCCACTACTCTTTTAATTATTGCAGCAGAGGTCCTAGCAATAGCTTACATGGGGATGCATATTTAAGGGATATAATTTACCAAAAGTGGTGTCCTGATATTAATCATCTATCCTAGCATATGATACCATCCTTTTTTGCTCTGGGAAAGAAGTTCAGTGATTAAAATAATGCAGGTGCTAAAAGAGTATGCAAGTACTTCAGGTGAAATGATTAATAAATATAAGAGTTGCTTTTATCTTCATGAGAAAACACCTCTTATTGTGGAAATCAGACTGAGGAGGTTAGCAGGGATAAGACAAAGAACTTTTCCTTTTCAGTATTTGGGATGTCCAATATTTTATGGGAGGAGCATCTCTGCGTATTTTGAAGACTTGATTAGAAAAGTTGCTATGATAATCTTCTCATGGCATAATAAATGCCTCTGAGTAGGAGGTAAGCATGCACTTGTCAATCATGTTCTTAAGTCTATGCCAATTTACTTGTTATCAACTATGAATCCAACAAAGAAAGTCATGGACCAAAATCATCAATTTTTTACAAAATTCTTTTGGGAAATGTGGGGGGAGTTAAAGGTATACACTGGATGGTATGGGGGGATATGTGTCTTCCAAAAGAGGAAGGTGGAATTGGATTTAGGTAGATTCAGGATATAAATAAAGCCTTGTTTTCTTAGCTATGGTGGAACTCTATAGTATCCATAAACTGTTTATAGGCTGAATACATCTGGAATAAGTATTGCAAGAAAATGCTTCCATTTATTGTAAACAGTTCAGGAGCCGCACATGTTTGGAAGAAGATGATTAAGATTAGGGTGGAGGTAGAACATGATATATGGTGGCAAATCAAGGCTGGAAATTATAGTTTTTGATTTGATAATTGGACCAGTCAAGGAGCATTATACTTTACTGAAGGAGAGTTGGCAAAAGATGAGGAATTAGAGGTGAATTATTTTATCATAAATTATGAGTGGAATGAAGAAATATTGGAACATAAATTTGGAAGAGATGATGGAGGCAGGAGTTTATTTTGGTCATGGTACTAGGAAATGGAATCCTAAAATGGCACCTTATATCTCTAGCTAAGATCAGTGACTTCGGAGGAAATAGTACAACACACAACAATGAAAATCAGGCCCATTCTCAAGGAAGTAAGCACTGAGAAAGCATGGTGGATGCATAGCATTAAATGGGATTTCAATGTCAAATCAACCTATAACAACGTGAAAAGAAAACTACCAGTGAATGAATGGAGCAATTATATGGGGGTAAAGGGTTTGTCATTCAAGATTGGTTTTTTCCTATGGAGGGTTTGGAGGGGGAGAATAGCCACATATGATAATTTAAAGAAGTTGAGGATACATGTGGTCTCAAAATGTTACTGTTGTGAGGAGGGTCAATTGGAGACATGTCTTATCTTTTACTAATATCTCTCATAGCAAAAAATCTATGGAAGCATTTTTCTTCTTGTGTAAGTCTCAGCGTAACTGGAAATCTAAAATAAACCATTTATAGATGGTGGGAGCACAATATGTCACACAAATAAGATCAGATACTAAAGGCAGTCCCTGCAATCATAATGTGAGAATTATGGAAGAGAATAAATGCTATAAAACATGGGAAGGTGATAATTTATTTGTCTATGTATTATCAATGTCAATTGGAAATACATCAATTAATAAAGATCAAATTCCCATGGATCAAAAGTATGTCAAAACATTGGTCAGAAATGGTGGATACACTTCAGAGTTATCCGTCCAACATACATTATCTACTCGTGAGGTGGAAGATGCCAATACAGGGTTGTTTTACTTGCAACACAAAAGAGCTAGTAAAGGAAACCCGGTCAGAGTGCTTATGGTTTTTGTAACGAAATGAAGGAGGAGATCTCATCTACTCATAGGCACAGAGCAAAGGGGAGGCAACCAACATACATGGAGGCGGAGGTTAGAGCCATGTGGGATGCTTTAAAGTATTGCATCAGTCATAAGATGAATAATATTCATATGGAAACAAATTCATTGATTTTAAAGAACATGATTGTGAAGAATTAGAAAATACCATGGGAGTTTTCTAAACAAAGGGAAGACATACATGAGATGGTGGCACAAATCATTGTAAATATGCAACATATTTTCAGAGAGACAAATCGGCTTTATTGTAAAACATGTATTATTAAGCTCTTGTCAATTACAAAGCCTGGGAAGAAAAATTCTTAATATGGTCAAGCATTAGATCCTTCACTTCTTACCAAATAGAATAGAATAAAAATTGACAACAATGGGTAGCATGCTTAGTTACAGTGACGACAGAGCTATATAAACAAGTTATATTCTGGAATTAACTTTGAGCATAAGTGTTTTCAAAGAACTACTCCTAGAACTAAGCTATGTCAGCAAGCAAAATGGGATACGGGGACGAGTAAAAGTGAGAGTAAAGGGACCAAATATGATATTTTTGATGCACTCAGCAAGGAATCTGATGGATGAAAAGTCCTTTTCTCGTATTTGGCTTCACCTACAGCAAGAATCACAATTAAATGAAGAATAGAAAAGAGGAAGCAAGGTAGAATGGTAAATCACTTACACAAATTTTCAAAGATAAAAGGGAAGGCCTCTAATCACTATCAAGTTCGACAAGACCTCAAAATTCCAACCAAAATGTACGCCTACAACAGTCACAATCAGCTGACAGGAGACGAAACACAATTCAAGAAAGAGGGAGGAAAAACCTTTGAAAGCTTATGAGAATAGCAGGTCACAAATGCTTGAGGAAGAATGTTTATTCCCTAGAGCAGTACATTTTCATGCGTGCAAGGAGGCGGAATGAGCAAGGAAGAAAGGAGAAGTGAAAAAGGATGTTGAAAGAGCATTTTTGGAAACCCTGTCAAAGGGGACTTTTATTTAAAATGCGTGGTCTGGTCACTTTTGGGCTGACTAGAACCCATTTTGTCTATTTAAATATTGGCCCTTTTTGGGTTGTTTGATAAAGTGACCTTGAGTCCAAATTTAGCTTAAAAAAAACTAGAAACATGTTCATCATTTGGAAATATTTTTATGATGACCACGTTTCTAGTTTATTTCATCAAATATAACAAAAATAAAATTGATTCTTTTAGTAAAAAGACTTGCCCATAATCATCATGCATTCTCCACCATATTTATGTTCAAAGAATCAATCTTCTGGAAGTTTTTTTTTTGTTCAAAATCTTCTTGCCTCTCCTCGTCGCAATCTGTAGCACATGAGTCTCTAGAAATCTATAACACCTCTAATCCAAAACAAACCAAAAATCAGTTTTTCAGAAATCTACAAGTGCAATCGACGGACACTATCGACGGACTGTAGTCTGGTTTACGGCCCGTACTGTGCATCCGTCATTTGCCATTGAAGCTATCCTAAACCTTAGCTTAGAAAAATCGACAAAGTGTCGATCCACGGACAGACCTACGGTCCGTATGTCATACTATGGTCCATGGTCTGTTTCCGTGGATTGAGACTGAAGTTACCCAGCCTCTGACATAAACTACCGATGACTAGCACGGACCGTCGTTCGATCTACAGTCTGTAGGTCTGACCGTAAGTGATGTTTAGCAGTTAGTTAGGGGGAATTGCTGATAGGGTCAACTTCAAATGGTCATAACCTTTAGCACAAAATGAATTAGATATCCCATCACCTATGATATGATAGAAAATTGAATTATCTTTCCATAGCCATCGAGTTTGCTAAACTCCAACCTTCGAGTAAAACATTATGACCGTTTTAGTGAAGGCTTGTCAAGTAGAGCCAAACGACGGACCGTCGATTGAACGACGGACCGTCAGACCAGGTTGCTGATTAGTCTTACAACAATTAGTTCAGGGGTCTTTTGGTCTTTTTCTAGTTCATTTAACCCCTAATATATGTCGTTTATGCCCTAAATCATCAAATATTAGTCAGTTTAAGCCTAGAAACATAACTAAAACTTACCTAACTCAAATCATTAATTAAAACTTAGAAGATTAGAAGCAAGAAAGGAGAAAAAAAGGTCAAGAACCCTAGTTCAAGAATACAACAAGGTTTCATTAGTTCTAGCCCCGAAATCTAAAAATTTCTCCGTGGATTTCATCACCAGGTATGTGAGATTTAACTTGTGGGTTCCTTTCACCCATTGCGTCCTTAGTTTTTGGTCAGATTTTTGATTCCCTAATCATGATTAGACCTAGGGTTTCTAGAACTTCAGCAAATTATCATGAATTAGTTCGTTATACGTTCCAAGTCAGATTACCATATTATTACTCAGATTATTGCATGAATTTCAGAACCCTAGCTATGTATTTCTTTAGTTCTTGATTACACATGCTAGGTCAGATATTACAGTTACTTCAGATATACATGTCTCATTTATTACTGCATCATTATCAGATTAATTGTTGCATTATTATTTTCCATGTTCAATTTTGAGCTATCCAGTATTTACAAAAATTCAGTCATAATGTGTTAATCACTTAATTCATTGGGACTAGCATAAGACCAAGATGGACTAGGGTTTAGCGTACCCAAATAGTCCCAAAACTACTAGCCAAGTAGGTTGTAAGTCTCCTCTGTGGGCATCATTTTAGTGATTACGACAGCATGCCTTTTTTCCTTTGGTAGGGTATATTAGGTCCTCTAGATGGGGTGAATACATTGGACTCCACATTTATCTCATGTGGTTTTACTATCGGTTATTAGTAGCTCCCACGGTTCAGTCAGACTCTATTGTAGTGACCATATTTATAGTTTAGTTAGTATTCAATCTCAACATGTTATAAATTTGGTCATTGCAACCAGTTAGCTCCGAATTTAGTATATCATGTTCAAAATATTATATTTGCTTTTGTGCTTGTTCAGTTATGTATAATTTCAACTTTACTCTATCCTACATGCTCAGTACCTTTTAAGTACTGACAAATACGTGCGCTACATCTTCTCGTGATGTAGGTTCAGGTTCTCAGCATCCAAATCACGCTTAGGTCGATTTTCGATCTCCAGTTCAGTAGAATCAGTCGTGAGTCCATATTCTCTAAGGACAATATTCATGAGTTATTTCTAGTATTTTAGTCCTTAGTTTTAGTTTTTGCTAGACTTAGTTGCGGCCTGTCCTAGCATTTTAAGTCAGTTAGAGGGTATTTTCGGACATACTTGTGGCCCTAGGTCTTGTTTCCACATCTCGGGGGTAGCTCGGGGCATGACAAACTTGGTATCATAGCACTAGGTTTAAGTGTCCTAGGATGTCTGAAAAGCCGCACTAAGCAGAGTCTTTTTCATGGGTCTAAAGTGCACCACATCTAATGAGAGGGAGGATATGAAGTGTTTTAGGAAAAAAACATCACTTTCTTGTTATTCTTATCGTGCGTAAGGTATGATCTAATTCCATTCTAAATCGACGTTGTACGTTTCAGATCATACGTGCTCATAGAGTTAACGCCAGGAATGTGAATGCCAGAAATGCAAACGCATCTCCTCCAGTCCCAGATCAGGAAGTCTACAATACTAAGTTCAGGAACGCCACTCAGATGTTTGCTCTGAGTGTGTCCAACCAGAACAATCTGGTTCAAGATCATATGAATGAAAATGGTGGATCCTAAGCAGCTAGGGTCAGTACTTTGTTAGGATGAATCCACATGAGTTCTTAGGATCGCAGACTAGTGAGGATCCCCATAACTTCTTGGATGAGATCAAGATGATCTTTGAGGTGATGTAGGTCACTGGTAATGATCGGATTAGTTGACATCATACCAGCTGAAAGAGATTGCTCATATCTGGTACACTCAGTCGAAGGAAAAGAGGGTACAAATACAACTCTTATTACTTGGGATTGTTTAAGTGAAACCTTCCTGTACAGGTTTTTCCTAATAGAGTTGAGAGAAGCAAAGCTCAGGAATTCATGAATTTAAGGCAGGGAAACATGATGGTCCAAGAGTATGGGCTCAATTTTAATCGACTCTGCAGGTATGATCCTCACATGGTTGCTGACTCCAGGGCTCAAATGAATAAGTTCTTGTATGGAGTGTCAAATGTGGTGAAAACAGAGTGCAGAAATGTTATATTACTAGGAGATATGAACATCTCTAGGCTTATGACTCATGATCAACAGGTTGAGCGTGATAAGCTTAAGGAACAAACCAAGGAGAATAAGAAGGCTAGGACTGGGAACTATGTCTATTCCCAATATAAATAGACTGGTGGAAATTGCTCGGAGAATCAGGAGAAATTTTCAATCCCGGACCCTTCATCAGCTAGTGTTCCATCCTCTAAGAACAGGTATGATCCGGAGGTTAGGGCACCAAGTTCTAAGTCTCAGGAAAGTGTTTCAGGCACTAAGACTTACACCACTTGTCCTAAGTATAGTAAGAACCATCCAGGTGAGTGCCTCGAAGGAAAGGAAGGATGATTTGGGTGCGGTCAGTCTGGTCACAAATTGAGTGATTGTCCTTCTACACAGGTTCAAAAAGGTGGTAATGGTAGAGCTCCTCCTACAACTTCAGCAGCACCAGCAAGTCGCCCGACTCAGCAGGGTAACTCATATGGTACGGGTGGCGGTCAACGCCAGAACAGGTTGTATGCTCTTCAGGTTCGCCATTATCTAGAAGGTTCTCCTGATGTAGTCACTGGTACGTTACGAGTCTTTGACCTTGATGTTTATGCATTGTTCGATCCAGGGGTTACTCTTTCTTTTGTAACTGTTTACAAAGCATTCCAATTCAGTGCTAGTCCAAAAACTCACTCAGAACCTTTCTCAGTCTCTACTCCAGGTGGTGACCCAGTTATAGCTAAACGGGTATATAGAAATTGCCCTGTCACAATCTCTCAGAAAGTCACCTCAGCATATCTTGTAGAGTTAGAAATGGTAGACTTCGATGTCATTCAGGCATGGATTGGTTACATTCCTGTTATGCCTCAGTTAATTATAGAACTAGGATTTTTCATTTTCAATTTTCAAACGAACCAATCTTAGAATGGAAGGGTAGTATCTTAGTGCCTATGGGTCGATTCATTTCTTACCTTAAGTCCAGAAAGATGATCTCGAAGGGTTATCTCTATCATCTAGTGGGGTTAAGGATTCTAGCTCTGAAACCCCAACTCTTGAGTCAGTTCCAGTAGTCAGTGAGTTTCCAGAAGTGTTTCCACAAAATCTTCCCGAAGTCCCTCCCGAAAGGCAAATCGACTTTGGAATTGATCTCCTTCCAAATACCCAGACTATTTCTATTCCTCCTTACAGAATGGCTCCAGCAGAGCTTAAGGAATTGAAAGATCAGTTGAAAGACCTTTTAGACAAGGGCTTCATCAATCCTAGTACTTAGCCATGGAGTGCACCAGTGTTGTTCGTAAATAAGAAAGATGGTTCTCTCTGAATATGCATTGATATATCAGAAGTTAATAACTTCTTTATATTAAACTCATCAGTTTTCATATATCCCAATTTTAGCATATGGGTATTCCCCATCTTTTCATTTTAAATTATGATTTAGCTTCCGCACTCAGTTTATTATCTTTAGTATGCTCATGATCATGCTAGTTGTGTTAACTTGGGATCACTTGTTGTCCTAGATCCTATGTCCACGTCTCGGGGGTATCTTGAGGCGTGAAAAAAGCGAATTACTAGAGACCACTTCCCTATAATCAAGAAATTTCTCATGTTTAGTTTAGATGATCAAAACTAAAATGAACATATGATAATTTTTAGTGTAATGTTTTCCTTTCTAGAAAAAAATAGCAGAAAAATGTATACATTAACAAACAAAGAAAATCACAACTTGATGATTAGCCCGGAGAATGAAATACCCATTAACAAAACACAACAGAAAAGCAGGTTCTCTTAATACAAAATTTTGAAGAAATACCAAGAATCATAACAAATTTATAGATTTTCAGACTTTGGTGATGAGTAACTACAGTAAAATGATGAATTTATACCAAAATGTATACACATTTAGAATCAAATCCTTTTGGTTTTAAGATTTAAAAAAATTCATTTCATCTTTGGATAAAACATTCTTGATAATTTATCGTAGAGTTGTACCCACTCAAAAGTACTTATATTATCAAATGTCATAAATACATTATTGACGTAGTTCACCGCTGCGCGAAGCGCCGACTATTTACCTAGTTTTTACATATCCTGGTATGTTTTTTTACCTCATTAATTTATGCTGATTATATTAATTGTTGTTTTTTTAGCACATGTTTTAAACTCTATTGCTTATGTTTCTACAAAGTTATTGTCACCGGTTAAATTGAAAATATATGTATATAATACGTATATTCATTGTACAAAAAATATTATTGTACTCAGTTCCAACTATTCATGTTTTGATATTCTATATTAAATTCTATAACTTAAAAGTACTATATAAGCTTACATATAATCTATTTTTACATAGATATGAAATTTCTCACTTATCAATCGAAGAAATTCAATATGCAAGTTCAAAAGTTATAATTGTTTTCATGTTCAAGCGTAATTTCTTTTTTTATTATGTTAACAAAATTTTAAATTATCTACTAAGACATATTCACAATTGTATAATCTATGCAACTTAAATGTTTATTTTTATTACGGAATGTTTTTGTATATATACTCTTATTTTCTTGTTTATTTTCCTTTTAATGTTGATTATAGAACCAATGATTTATTATTTCATGAATAATTCATTGATTAGAGGTTCTTGAGTTATGTGACAATGATAAATAATAAAATTCATGTTGGAATATTGCTAATATTTCTTAAGAACCTTTTTTCCATTATTTTCAATGTATGGATATTAGTAAACGAAATTATTAGCAAGTTCAATGCAATTATTATTTATGTCCGCAAATTACCTAGTATTTACACAAAAGAGAACCCCTTAAGTTGTCTTTATATATTTATTTATTATAATATTAAATTTAATCCCTTAAGTTGTCTTTTTTATTATCATCTATAATCTTTTATTTTTAATTCATTTTAACTTCAAATTTATTCATTTTTTCACCATTTTCTCCTACAAATAAAATACACTATTTAGCACAATCCATAAAATTTATGTTCAAAAAGGACAAATAAAAATACTAAATGTGAGACAAATAGTGATGAGAAAATATATTTTTGGCCTCACATCAACACCCGCACTTAAACTTTTGCTCAAACATTAACGTCCATCTCAAAAAATCAAATTGTGAATGTTATCACTTTACTTGATACAAATAATTAGGTCATATAGGAATTCCAAATCGTCAAGTACAATTTCTGCTCATTATACAAGACATCGAAATATACAACAAACCTCTAACCTTCTAACCTCAAGGAAGGACTTTGATCTAATCAAATGTAAGTTTGATTGCCTATTCTCATCAAAGAAAGTTAATAAAATCACTTATCTATCATGAAACAAGTGCCCTCTCAAAAAGAAATAGTCCACACACTCAATTCAAAATATTTAATATAAATTCAAATGTAAGTTTGCTTGCTTATTCTCATCAAAAAAAGTTAATAAAATCACCAATCTATCATGAAACAAGTTCCCTCACAAAAAGAAATAGTCCACACACTCAATTCAAAAGATTTAATACAAATTAAGGATTTCATATCAAGAACAACTCTCACATTCACAATGAAAATTCACATGTGTGCATAAAGAATAATATGCTTGCCCATTATGTAAATCTCCACTAATTAAGCATGCTCGAGTATAATCAAATAGGACTTTAACAAGTGGTAATGTACGCTAGGGGACGAGTACGAAAACTATATAATAATGACGTACATTTCCTTAAGAACTCTGCACTTTAAGACTTATTCACCCATTAGTTTCTTCTCTTTATTTTCAGCCCTCTCTTCAACAATTATTTGACAAGTAATTCGTATCCCAAAAATACTTTCAAATTATTTCCATAGGATATTTTCCATGTCACATTCTTTTGATCTTCTCTTTTTTTTCATCACATTCTTTCAGAGAGAGTTTCTGAATCACTTTGTATCCATCATTGATTACTTTTTTTCACTAAACAGTCTTTTTTCCTTCAGAATTAACAATTAGAATAAGTCTATGCTATAATGCTCAAGGAAGAAAGGTGTCAAAACTAGGGATTTGTCACGCCCTGATCCTACACCCTGGGCGTGGCTGACACTCAAAAGTCATTGTTGGCCTCGAGAGGACCCTTGGTCTGGCTTACTTACTTAGCAGAAGACATAAATGAATAAACATATAGTCATGAAATAAACTGGAATGTTATAAATGAACATTCAACTTGTCCATTAAGGCAAACCCAAGTCTAAACATAAGGTAATGACAATGAAAAGACTAAAGGATTAATATCTAACATGGAGTGGGTCTCTACTAATTCAAATTCAAGAAACTCATTACTAAAAATTGCGACGATGAGAATCAAAAATATTTTCAACAAAGAAGAATTTGTTGAAGACTGATGCTTTCAATGTAAAGATGGAGGAGAGCTCATGATTTGTCACTATGAGGAAGTCCTTTTGCTAAGAAAATCAATTTTATATTTTGTATATTTGATGAAATAAACTAGTAACATAGTTATCATAAAAATATTTCCAAAATGACAACCATGTTTCTAGTTTATTTCATCAATTATAACAAAAATAAAATTAATTTTTAGCAAAAGGACTTGACCATAGTCATAAATCATGAGTTGTCCTCTATCTTTACATTCAAAGCACCAATCTTCTACAAGTTCTTCTTTGTTGAAAATATTATTGCCCCTCTTCGTTGCACTATGTAGTAGATGAGTTTCTTGAAATTGAATTACTTGAGACTCACATCACTATAATAAAGAAATTTATCATGGTTAGTTAAGATGATCAAACTAAAATGCAGATATGACAATTAGTTGTTTAATTTTTTTCCCTTTTAAAAAATATAGTAGAATAATAATTTCATTAAACATACAAAGAAAATCAAAGCATGATGATATCTCGAAGAATAAAATACCAATTAACAAAGCACAACTGAAAAACATGTTTTTCTTAACATAAAATTCTGAAGAAATAGCAAGAATCATAACAAATTATAGATTTTCAAACACTTCTAGCACCCATTGGCTTAAAATATGAATGTCATTTTGATTAATCGAAATATGTCATATAAATCAAAACTAGAAAAAAAAAAGAGCATCATTAGTCCAACCTAGACGGAAATCGCTACCTTCTATAATAGTAAGTTGAAAATTTTTGTTTAGTAATAACATGAACCATAGAAAAGAGGATTTGTGGTAATGAAGAAAAGAGAGAATTAGGGACGGGTTAATGAAAAAAGAGAGGATTGTTGAGCGTGTGTCAGCAATTCATAAGTAACTGATTGTTGTATCCAAGAAAAGATTTCTCCAATCCAAAAGTGTAACTTTGCTCAATTGGACTCTTCTATTAAAAAAAAAACTTAATATAAAAATCTTTCTATTTTCTTAACACTCAATACTCTCCTTTTTCTCTACCCTCAATTCTCTCTATTTTTCATTACCCCCAATTCTCTTGTCTATGGTTGATGTTATTGTTGGAAAAAAAATTAGTTTCTATTGATTGTGGTTTCGCCAAGTTCCTGCTCGACTTTTTCCTTCTTTCTTATACTGCCCCAAGCTTTAAAACTCAATGTAAAGATCTCAGAAACTCCACAATTCAACCAAATTCAAGAACAACATTCAAAATTCAAGAATACATGTCAAGAACATCATCTTTCAAAGTATTTTAGGACGAAGTGGCTGAACTAAACATTCTTGGCGCATGGGTGAACGAACACAACACTGTGAAAGACTCACATACCTTGTAGGAACTTAGCGAATCCACAATCAAAGTCGATCGTTATTGGTGACTATTGCTTTTCCTATTCTCTTTTCTCTTGCGTTCTTTCTCCAAAAGACCTCACTCTCTTTTTGAAAACCATAGACTTAACAAACTTAGTTTTGACCCCAATTAATTTACTAAAAATGGATTTAATTAGTTGGGTAAGGATAAGATCAAACTACCCTTCTGAAATCCGGATTGGCTAATTCCTTAATTGAATAATCCAACTTCCTAAGGTCATAACTTACTCATACAAACTTGAAATTGCTTTAAATCAACGGCGTTCAGGAATATCATTCCAAGAGATTTCCAACCATATTTGGAAATACACCTAACTCATCCTGTGGTAGAAGTTATGACCGCTTGAAGTTGACAAAAGCTCAACTTTTCCTAACTTTAGAAAAATTCTAGATTTTTAATTATTTCCAAAAATAATTATTTCAAATTCTAAGCCTCTCCCTAGCTATTTCAATTTGCGAGATGTAATTTATAGCAGCCTTGAAATCACTTTACTCTCGTGCTTCAACAAAATAGTTAATGGCAAAATATGACTACTAACAAAAGACTACAGGCTCAAAAGAGCTGTTGCCAATCTGTGTTTGAAAAAACAGAATTACTGATTCTGATAAAACTTTGCAGAAACACGAAGTAACCAAAGTTTTCAGAATCGGTACAAAAGATAAACAGAAATTAATTAATTAAGAACCTTAAAATCTATAATGTACCAGAATCTGGAATAATTTGAAAAGGAAAAAGATCAAGTCCACTGAACTCATAGTGTCCCCTTAAGGAAATTATTCCCCTCTAGTATCCGAGGTTTGAGTTGGAATATGACCTCCCAGGGTAAAATGATCTCAATCACCAGAGTATAGATACCAAGAACTTTGGTGTCAGCGAACCAATCAACAGCAGGAAAGTACACGAAGAAAAGTTTGTGCAGAAGAAGAAGAAGAAAGTCAAAAAATTCGTAAGTCAATAATCTGAAGAATGAATGGTATTTATAGGCAAGAAGAATAGGTTCAGAAAGGTTGCAACCCTTTCAGAATCCACACGACCATTGATGAAAGTTTGCAACCTTTCAAATGGTAATGACTGTTCCTGAAAGTTGCAACCTTTCAGAACAGTCATGGTGGGAAATTTAAATAAAAATGGGAAAGTTCAAATAAGACGGGTCGCGCGCGGATTTGAGTCGGGTCGGGTTAATCAACTAAAAAATTAAAACATTTCAGTTAATTTCAACTAAATAAACTGAAAACGTCAACTAATTAATTGAAAACATTTTTGGAATTTAATTAATTAACTAAATAAATAAATAATTAAAATAAACTTTGTCCAAAAAATTAATCTCTCGATCGATCATTTGCCAAAGCCAAAGCCAAAGCCAAAGTCGAAGCCGTAGCCGTAGCCGTAGCCAAACCGAGCGAGCGACGACAACGGCACGAGAGGGGTCCCTCTTTCCAACCCTTTTAACAATTAATAGGAGTGTTTCTATATTTAAACTCTCCTATTTTTCTTTCCACCACCGATGAGGGACAAATGCCTTTTCATTAAAGCATAAGAGGACTTTTCAAGTTCCCAACTCTTCAAGTTCTCAACTTTTCAAATTCCTCTCTTTCCCTCTATATTTCCCATCAATTCTTGCAACATACCCAACAATCCCCCACATTGATGGGGAATGGTTATAACATAGGAATGCACGGACAATTGTGTGCTTTACAGGCAAGGATTAATTGCATCTTGATAAGTAGGTTTCCCCTTGGACTTTCCGTAGTGAACATATGTCGGATATACTCAGTCAATCGGTAGATATGATATCTTTGAACCATCGAGCTTTGGTGTATACCTAGACAACCATATGTCAGAAAATTAACCCTTTACTGTTTATGGTTCTTACGGTTGTGTTCGTTTCAGCCATCAACACCTCTTGGTTTTATGAGTGTATAGAGAATAGGCTTTTGACATAAAATTCTCTTCGAAGCGGCTTCCACTTCACACTCACATAGGTGATTTCTAACCGTGTTATCTCGTAAATATACTATTTGGTCAAATCTACCAAACTTACCAAATCATTAAAGACTTTAAGCTTTTATTACCTTATTAACAAGCCTTAAAGTATTAACCTTGTTCCTGAACATTGTCTTCATCATGAGAATGGATTGAGTTAATTGACAATGTCGAACCGTCAGCCACAACTTTGTTTTTCTCCTTGAATCTAGCTCTTGGGATCTCTAGTCTGCTAGATAGAGTTACCGTCATGCTGACTTGTCCTAAGTCGTAAACCCACTCTCTTAGATGATCTTTAAACTGCCTCTCTCACTATGCCTTTCGTTAGTGGATCTGACACATTATCCCTTGACTTTACATAGTTAATTGTGATAATTCCACTAGAGAGCAGTTGTCTTACGGTGTTATGTCTCCGCCATATATGACGAGACTTCCCATTGTACATAACGCTCCCTACCCTACCTATTGCTGCTTGACTATCGCAATGTATGCAAATAGGTCCAACAGGTTTGGGCCATAAAGGAATATCCTTTAAGAAATTCCGGAGCCATTTAGCTTCTTCACCAGCCTTATCCAAAGCAATGAATTCAGATTCCATTGTGGAGTGAGCAATACATGTCTGTTTGGACGATTTCCAAGAGACTGCTCCTCCACCAAGTATGAACACATAACTGCTTGTGGATTTTACTTCATTTGACCCGGTGATCCAATTTGCATCACTATATCCTTCAATCACAGCAGGATATTCATTATAATGCAAAGCATAGTGTTGTGTATATTTCAGATATCCCAACACATGTTTCATTGCCATCCAATGAGTATGATTTGGATTACTAGTAAACTGACTCAGTTTGCTAATAGCACATGCTATATCTGGTCGCGTACAATTCATAATATACATCAAACTTCCCAATACTCTGGCATATTCCAATTGAGAGTCACTTTGACCTTCATTCTTTTGAAATGTACAAGTTAAATCAATTGGAGTTTTGACAATATTGAAATTTAAGTACTTGAACTTATCCAATACTTTTTCAATATAATGAGATTGAGATACTGCTAGTCCCTGAGGAGTTTTGATAATCCTGACCCCTAAGATCAAATCAGCAACTCCTAAGTCCTTCATATTGAACTTGCTAGACAACATGCGCTTAGTAGCATTTATATCATCAATGTCTTTACTCATTATCAACATGTCATCAACATATAAACAAACAATGACTTCATGATTCATAACGTTTTTAATGTAAACACATTTATCACATTCGTTGATCTTGAATCCATTTGCCAACATAGTTTGGTCAAATTTAGCATGCCATTGTTTGGATGCTTGCTTGAGTTCATAAAGTGACTTCACAAGTCTGCACACTTTCTTTTCTTTACCATGAACTATAAACCCTTCATGTTGTTCCATGTAAATTTCTTCCTCCAACACTCCATTTAAGAAGGCTGTCTTTAGATCCATTTGGTGGATTTTAAGATCATACACTGCTGCTAGTGCTATTAACATCCTAATTGAGGTTATCCTTTTTACTGGAGAGTATGTGTCAAAGTAGTCCAGACCTTCCTTTTGTCTGTACCCTTTGACTACCATTCTAGCCTTATATTTGTCAATAGTCCTATCAGGTTTAATTTTCCTTTTAAAGATCCACTTTGATCCTAAAGGTTTATTTCCTGAAGGAAGATCAGTCAATTCCCAAGTGTGATTACTTAAAATTGATTCGATCTCACTATTGACTGCTTCTTTCCAATAAGTTGACTAAGATGAAGACATAGCTGCTTTAAATGTTTGAGGCTCATTTTCAAGCAATAGTGCCACAAAATCTGGTCTGAAAGAAGCAGGTTTTCATTGGCGAGTACTACACCTAAGATCTTCACTAGTTTGTGTATTTTCCGTTATTTCTTCTCTTGGTCGTTTAGGTCTTTTACTTGTCGACTCACATTCAGCTTTATACGGATAAATATTTTCAAAAAACTCTGCGTTATCTAACTCAATTATCATATTAACATGAATCTCAGGATTATCAGATTTTTGAAACAAAAACCGGCAGGCCTTACTGTTCACAGTATATCCAATAAATACACAGTCTACTGTTTTGGGTCCAATTTTAACCCTCTTTGGTAAAGGAACCTCTACCTTGGCTAAACACCCCCACAGTTTGAAATATCTCAAGTTGGGTTGTCTTCCTTTCCACATCTTATATAGAATTGATTGTGTTTTTCGATGGGGTACTCTATTGAGTATCTTATTAGCCGTAAGGATGGCTTCCCCCCAAAGGTTTCGCGGTGAACCAGAATTGATCATTAAGGCATTCATCATTTCTTTTAACGTTCTGTTCTTCCATTCCGCCAAACAATTTGACTGTGGTGTATAAGGTGCAGTAGTTTGATGAATAATACCATATTCCAAACATATTTCTGGAAAAGGAGATTCATATTCTCCACCCCTATCACTCCGAATCATTTTTATTTTTAGATTCAATTGGTTCTCCACTTCATTTTTGTATTGCTTAAATGCATCAATTGCTTTATCCTTACTATTAAGCAAATATACATAACAAAATCGAGTGCAGTCATCAATAAAAGTTATAAAATACTTTTTTCCACCACGAGATGGTGTCGACTTCATATCGCATATATCTGTGTGAATTAAGTCTAAAGTTTTGGAATTTCTTTCAACAGACTTATACGGATGTTTAACAAACTTACTTTCCACACAAGTTTCGTATTTCGATGTATCGCATTTAAAATCAGGCAACACTTGTAGATTAACCAATTTTCGCAAGGCTTTGTAATTTACATGTCCCAAACGGGCATGCTATAAATCATTTGACTCCAATAAGTAAACAGAAGCAGAATTTTTATTAATACTGTCAACAACCATTACATTCAGTTTGAAAAGACCCTCATTGAGGTAGCCCTTTCCTATGAACATTTCATTCTTACTTATTACAGCTTTATCACTAACTAGGACACACTTAAACCCGTTCTTAACGAGTAGTGCAGCAGAAACTAAATTCTTCCTAATAGTAGGGACATGCAGAACACTGTTCAAAGTCAACACTTTGCCAGATGTCATTTTCAACATTACTTTCCCAGTTCCTTCAATCCTTGTTGTTGTTGTGTTTCCCATGAACAAATCTTCATCGTACTCAGCAGGAGTGTACGTTTCAAAGGCTTCTTTCGCAGAGAAAATATGTCGAGTGGCACCTGAGTCGAGAAACCACTCCTTGGGATTTCCAACTAAGTTACACTCCGAGATCATTGCACATAAGTCATCTGCATCTTCCATCTCTTCCACGATGTTTTCTTGACTTTTGCCTTTGCCTTTTTCCTTGTCCTTTCTTAGAGCACGACAATCAAAAGACCTATGACCAGCCTTGCCACAGTTGTAACAGTTGCCTTTGAATTTTTTCTTGGCCTGTTCTGACTTCTGCCCGTTGGACTTCTTTCTCTTTTTGTCTTTGGTAGTAGCTTCTTCAACAATATTAACTCCAATGATTGTTGAGCTCTTCCGAGACTTCTTTTCGGCGTTTTTGTTATCTTCCTCAATCTTGAGCCGAATGATAAGATCTTCAAGCTTCATTTCTTTACGCTTGTACTTTAGATAATTCTTGAAATCGTTCCACGAAGGAGGCAATTTCTCGATCATTGCAGCCACTTGAAAAATACTCGTTGCTGCCATCCTTTGAAATTACACCTATGAATTTACCCGGTTTATCTGCTTGTGGTACAACAGTTTGGGTTGGTGCAGCAACATCCACTGTAACACCATTGTTTGTCATTTCTGATAAACAAAAAATGATACAGTCTTAGTAAGTAATAAATTATAATTGCAGACTTAAAGGAGTATAAAATCACGACGATTTTTGTCTCCACCAGATTTACATATTTTTTTAAAAATAATAATAATTTCCTTAAGATTGTTGCCAAACTGTGTTTGAAAAAAACAGAATTACCGATTCTGAAAACTTTGAGTACTTCGTGTTTCTGCAAAGTTTTATCAGAATCAGTAATTCTGTTTTTTCAAACACAGATTGGCAACACTAACTAGTGATATAATATCTGAAAAACTCTAAAATTTACAAGACAAATCAAAGAAAGTTGATTATCATCTCCTAAACAAGCAACACTTTTTATATTGATTCAATAACATGGAGGGAAAGTTCTAGACTAAGATGCAAAATATGAAATAAGAAGATTCTCAGCACACATGGCACAAGAATCAATCAAAATGGATAAATTTTATTTCTAAAAGATACAGGATCATAAAAAACTACAAATAAAATAAGCTAAATATAAAGTCACAAACATGATCTTAAGTGTCAAAGAGTATGCAATTTCCTAATAAATCAAGCATTCACAAGAAAATACTACTAAAAAAGTAGGCCTAAAGAACAATTATCACATAACACAAAAGGGTCTTTTCTTTTCTCTCAAAAATAAATTAAAAGAAAACTTATTCCTAAAAGAGTAAAAGACATTCGGTTTAAAGGGATTATCCTAAGAAAAAGAACGAAAAACAAAATCCAAGAACTCCATCCTAAAAAAGAAAAGAATCGATAAAACAGTAAAAACTAGGAATTCATTCTTTCACCCAACACTTAAAAATATATTATGTCCCAAAAGTATCAAATAATGTTTTTAGGTCAATAGATGATAGAAGTGTTTGAAAATCTATAATATTGTTATGATTCTCGAGAGTTCTTTCGAATTTTGTTTTAGGAAAACCTGATTTTCTGTTATGTTTGTTAATGGATTTTATTCTCCGGGCTAATCATTAAGCTTTGATTTTCTTTGTTTATTAATGTACATTTTTTCTGCTATTGTTTTCTAAATTGGAAAAAATTACACTAACAAGTGTCATATCTGCATTTTAGTTTTGATAATTTGAACTAAACATGAAAAGTGTCTCCAATATATAGTGAAGTGGGTCTATGTATTTCAATTTCAAGAAACTCATCTGCTACAAGTTGCAACGAAGAGGGGCAAGAAGATTTTCAACAACGAAGGACTTGTAGAAGATTGGTGCTTTGAAGATAAAGATGTATGAGAGCTCATGATTTGTGACTATGGACAAGTCCTTTTGCTAAAAAAATCAATTTTATTTTTGGTATATTTGATCCATGTTTCTAGTTTATATCATCAAATATACAAAAAATAATATTGATTTTTTAGCAAAAGGAATTGCCTATAGTCACGTATCATGAGCTATCCTCCACCTATATGTTCAAAGCACAAATCCTCTACAAGTTCTTCTTTGTTGAAAATCTTCTTCTCCCTCTTCGACGCAATTTGCAGTAGACGAGTTTCTTGAAATTGAATAAGTAGAGACCCAGTGTAAACAAGAAAATCTCATGTTTAGATAAAATAATCAAAACTAAAATGCATATATGACAGTTGTTAGTGTAATATTTTAGCTTTTGAAAAAATTGTAGAAAAATATACACTTAAACAAACAAAGAAAATCAAAGCTTGATGATTAGCCTAGAAAAAGAAACACCCCTTGACAAATAGAATAGAAAAGCAGGTTCTCTTCACACAAAATTCTAAAGAAATACCAAGAAACACTGGAAAATTATAGATTTGTAAACAATTCTAGCACCCATTGACCTAAAAATGTGAATGTCATTTTGATCAATCGAAAGACTTCATAAAATCAAAACAAGAAGTAAATCAGCATTACATGTCCAACATAGAAAGAAATCAATACCTTCTGAAAAATTTTGCTCAGTCAGAATATGAATCCTAAAACAGAATTAGGGGTAGTAAACAAAAGAGAATTGGGGTAGCAAAAAAAAAAAGAGGATTGTTGAGTGTGTTCCAACAATTAATAAGTAACTGATTTTTGTATCCAAGAAAAGATTCCTCCTATTCAAGAAGTATGACTTTTTTGAATTGGACTCTTCTATTAAAAACCCTTATTAGAAAAATCTTTCTATTTTTTGTACCCTCAATACTTTATTTTTTCTTTACCCCGGCCGATTCTTTTTTTTTCTCATTACCCCCAATTCTCTTTTCCATGGTTGATGCTACCACTGAACAAAACTTTTAAGCTTTCTATTGAAGAATGTAGGGACTTGCGTCTATGGTGGACCAGTAATGAAGATTTTTTTCTTGTTTTTATTTTTATGATATCTTCCAGTTGATCAAAATGACATTCATGTTTTATTAGTGAATGGGTGCTAGAAGTGTTTGAAATCAATAATATTGTTATGATTGTTGGGAGTTCTTTAGAAATTTGTGTTAAGAGAACATCTTTTTCTATTGTGTTTTATTAATATGCATTTCAATCTCCGAGCTAATCATCTAGCTTTGATTTCTTTGTTTGTTAAATGTATATATGTTTCTACTATTTTTTCTAAAAGGAAAACAATTACACTAATAATTATCATATCTGCATTTTAGTTTTGATCATCTAAACTGAACATATGAATTTGCTTGATTATAGTGAACTAGCCGTTGGTAATTCAATTTCAAGAAACTCATTACTGCCAATTGCGACGAAGAGGGTCAAAAAGATTTTCAACAAAGAAGAACTTACTGAAGAATGGGGCTTTCAATTTAAAGATGGAGGACAGCTCATGATTTGTCACTATGAGGAAGTCCTTTTTCTAAGAAAATCAATTTTATATTTGGTATATTTCATGAAATAAACTAGTAACATGGTTATCATAAAAATGTTTCTAGTTTATTTCATCAAATATAACAAAAATGAAATTATTTAATAGAAAAACGACTTTCCCATAGTGACAAATCATGAGTTGTCCTCAATCATTACATTCAAAGCACCAATCTTCTACAAGTTCTTCTTTGTTGAAAATCTTATTGCCACTCTTCGTTGCACTTTGTAGTAGATGAGTCTCTTGAAATTGAATTACTTGAGACTCACATCACTATAATAAAGAAATTTATCATGGTTAGTTAAGATAATCAAACTGAAATGCACATATGACAATTAGTTGTTTAATTTTTTCCCTTTTAGAAAAAATAGTAGAATAATATTTTCATTAAACATACAAAGAAAATCAAAGCATGATGATAGCCCGAAGAATTAAATACCCATTAACAAAGCACAACAGAAAAATATATTTTTCTTTAACACAAAATTCTGAAGAAATAGCAAGAATCATAACAAATTATTGATTTTCAAACACTTCTAGCACCCATTGACCTAAAACATGAATGTCATTTTGATTAATCAAAAAATGTCATATAAATCAAAACTATAAAAAAACAGCATCATTAGTCCAACCTAGATGGAAATCGCTACCTTCTTTAATAGAAAGTTGAAAAATTTTATTTAGTAATAACATGAACCATAGAACAGAGAATTTATGGTAATGAAGAAAAGAGAAAATTAGGGACCACGTACGAAAAAGGAGAGGATTGTTGAATGTGTGTCAGCAATTCATAAGAAACTGATTGTTATATTCAAAAAAAGGTTTCTCCAATCCAAAAAATGTAACTTTGTTCAATTGGGCTCTTGTTAAAAAACCTTAATAGAAAAATCTTTCTATTTTTTATACACTCAATACTCTCCTTTTTCTCTACCTCAATTCTCTTTTATATGGTTGATGTTATTGTTGTAAAACAAATCTTCTTTTTATTGAAGAATGTAGGGATTAGCGTCTATGTTCGACCAGTAATGCTGATGTTTTTCTTGTTTTATTTTTTTATGACACCTTCAATAAATCCAAACGACATTCATAATTTTTCAGGTCAATGATTGCTAGAAGTGTTTGAAAATCAATAATTTTTTATGATTCTTGGAAGTTCTTTAGAATTTTATGTTAAGAGAACCTGTTGTTCTGTTGTGTTTTGTCAATATGTGTTTCAATCTCTCGCTAATCATCTAGCTTTGATTTTCTTTGTTTGTTAATGTATATATTTTTCTGCTATTTTTTCTAAAAGAAAAAAATTACACTAATAAATATCATATTTGTATTTTAGTTGATCATCTGAACTGAACATAAGAATTTTCTTGATTGCACTGAACTGGTCTTTTGTAATTCAATTTCAAGAAAATCATTACTACAAATCGCGATGAAGAGGGTCAAAAAGATTTTCAAAAAAGATTAACTTGCTAAAGATTGGTGTTTTCAATGTAAAGATGGAGGAGAGCTCATGATTTGTGACTATGAGCAAGTCCTTTTGCTAAGAAAATCAATTTTATATTTGGTATATTTGATGAAATAAACTAGTAACATGGTTATCATAAAAATGTTTCTAAAATGACAACCATGTTTCTAGTTTATTTCATCAGTTATAACAAAAATAAATTTATTTTTTAAGCAAAAGGACTTGCCCATAGTCACAAATCATGAGCTCTCCTCCATCTTTACATTCAAAACACCAATCTCCTACTAGTTCTTCTTTGTTGAAAATCTTCTTGCCCCTCTTCGTTGCACTTTGTAGTAAATGAGTCTCTTGAAATTGAATTAGTTGAGACTCACATCACTATAATCAAGAAAATTCTTATGGTTTGTTAAGATGATCAAACCTAAAATGCAGATATGACAATAGTTAGTTTAATTTTTTCCCTTATAGAAAAAATAGTACAAAAATATATTCATGAAATAGACAAAGAAAATCAAAGATTGATGATTAGCCCGAAGAATAAAATACATATTAACAAAGCACTACAGAAAGACATGTTTTTTTAACACAAAATTCGGAAGAAATAGCAAGAATTATTATAAATTATAGATTTTCAAACACTTCTAGCACCCATTGATCTAAAACATGAATGTCATTTTGATTAATCGAAATATGTCATACAAATCAAAACAAGAAAAAGAATCAGCATCATTAGTCCAACCTAGATGGAAATCGCTACCTTCTATAATAGAAAGTTGATAATTTTCGTTTAGTGATAACATGAACCATAGAAGAGAGAATTGGTGGTAATGAATAAAAGATAGAATTAGGGGCCGCGTAATGAAAAAAGAAAGGCTTGTTGAGTGTGTGTCAACAATTTATAAGTAACTGATTGTTGTATCCAAGAAAAAATTCTTCCAATCCAAGAAGTATGACTTTGTTCATTTGGACTCTTCTATTAAAAAACCTTAATAGAAATATCTTTCTATTTTCTTTACACTCAGTACTCTTCTTTTTTTTTTACCCCAATTCCCTTCCTTTTTTTTCATTACCCCTAATTCTCTTTTCTATGGTTGATGATATTGTTTGAAAAAAAAAATCATTTTTCTACTATGTTGGACAGTATTACTGATGTTTTCCGTGCTTCATTTTTTATGATATCTTCCAGTTGATCCAAACGACATTCATAATTTTTTAGGTCAATAGATGCTAGAAGTGTTTGAAAATCTATAATTTTGTTATAATTGTTGGGAGTTCTTTAGAATTTTGGGTTAAGAGAACCTGCTTTTCTATTCTATTTTGTGAATATGTATTTCAATCTCCAGGCTAATCATTTAACTTTGATTTTCTTTTGTTTGTGAATGTATATATTTTTATGTTACTTTTTCTAAAAGAAAAAAATTACACTAATAATTATCATATATGCATTTTAGTTTTGATCATCTTAACTGAACATAAGAATTTTTTCTTGATTATAGTTAACTCGTCTTTGGTAATTAAATTTCAAGAAACTCATTACTACAAAATGCGATGAAAAGGCTCAAAAAAAAAAATTCAACAAAGAAAAACTTGCTGAAGATTGGTGTTTTCAATGTAAAGATGGAGGAGAACTCATGATTTATGACTATGAGGAAGTCCTTTTGCTAAGAAAATCAATTTTTAAGTTGGTATATCTGATGAAATAAACTAGTAACATGGTTATCATAAAAATGTTTCTAAAATGACAACCATGTTTCTAGTTTATTTCATCAATTATTACAAAATTAAAATTATTTTTTTAGCAAAATGACTTGCCCATAGTCACAAATTGTAAGCTCTCTCCTCCATCTGTACATTCAAAGCACCAATTTTCTACAAGTTCTTCTTTGTTGAAAATCTTATTGCCCCTCCCCGTTGTACTTTATAGTAGATGAGTCTCTTGAAATTGAATTACTTAAGACTCACATCACTATAATCAAGAAAATTTTCATGGTTAGTTAAGAAGATAAAAACTAAAATGCAGATATGACAATTGTCGGTTTAATTTTTTCCCTTTTAGAAAAAGAAATAGTAGAAAAATATATTCATTAAACAGACAAAGAAAATTAAAGCTTGATGATTAACCCAAGAATAAAATACCCATTAAGAAAGAACAACAGGAAAACTATTTTCTTAACACAAAATTCTGAAGAAATAGCAAGAATCATAACAAATTACAGATTTTCAAACACTTCTAGCACCCATTGACCTAAAAGTGAATGTCATTTTGATTAATCGAAATATATCTTACAAATGAAAATAAAAAACATTAGCATCATTAGTCCAACCTAGACGGAAATCGCTACCTTCTATACTAGAAAGTTGGATTTTTTTAATTGATAACATGAACCATAGAAGAGAGATTTGGTGGTAATAAA
>JABWTJ010000363.1:167708-250316 GCA_016801875.1 Solanum sitiens | reverse complement strand
AATTCTCTTTTCTATGGTTGATGTTATTGCTAGAAAAAAAATTAAGCTTTCTATTGAAGAATGTAGTGATTTACATCTATGTTGGACCGGTAATGCTGATGCTTATCTTGTTTTATTTTTTATGATATCTTTCAGTTGATCCAAACGACATTCATAATTTTTTAGGTCTATGGTTGCTAGAAGTGTTGAAAATCTATAATTTTGTTATGATTGTTGGGAGTTCTTTAGAATTTTGTGTTAAGAAAACCTGCTTTTCTATTGTGTTTGTTAATGGGTATTTCATTCTCCAAACTAATCATCAAGCTTTGATTTTCTTTGTTTGTTATTGTATATATTTTTTTTGATATTTTTTATTAAAGAGAAAAACTTACACTAATAATTGTCATATCTGCAATGTAGTTATAATCATCTTAACTAAACATGAGAAGTTTCTCAGTCATACTGAAGTTGGTATCAAGTATTTCAACTTTAAGAAACTCATTTGCTACAAATTGCGACGAAGAGGAGCAAGAAGATTTTCAACAAAGAAGAACTTGCTGAAGATTGGTGCTTTGAATGACGAGATAGATGAGAGCTCGTGATTTGTGAATATCAATATTATTTTTGGTATAATCTATGAAATAAACTAGAAACATGGTCATCGATGCTCTCTAGGAAACATAACCCTATACCGTGAAAATCTATTTTTAGGCGCTCCAATGGCCGCCTCTGTGAGCAGCCAACCTCCCTCGGAGGTAGGTTTACTGGTAACTCCATCCGCACTAAAATATGTGTAATCCCTAAGACTGAAAACCCCAACGTTAAGCCATTACCACTCAAACCTACAACTTACCAGCAAGGAGAACAACAAGTCATATGGGAATTAGAAAAAGTAAACCAGATGATCGTAAATGAAAATTTGTAATATCCGGTGACTGGAAAGTTTTCATACGGGTGGCCTGACATATAAGATCTCAGAAAATTGATCCCTAAACAATGTGAACTAAAGGGAGAATGCAATATCGCATTGCTTAGTAATAGACACATTTTGATAAGGGCGACATTATTGGAGGATTATGTGCACCTATTATCTAACTCAACTTTTACATCACACAGAATAACTGGTCTTTTCCAATGAGAATGCTGAAATGGGATCCAGTGTTGAATCCCGAGGAGGACACAACAACAACAATTGCATGGATATCTTTTCCATCGCTTCCACCAAATCATTTTGGGGAAGAAGCAGTGTTTTCACTTGCACCAGCAGTAGGAAAGCCACTAGAGGTAGACTTGGGAACAAACAATAAGACGAGACCAAGTTGTGCAAGAGTTAAGGTGGATTTAAATCTACTCAGAATTCCCAAAATGCATTAAGATTTGAATGAGGAGAAACAATGAGGAAATAATGGAGAAATGGATCAAAATTAAGTACGATTATGTGCCAAAGTATTGTCAGGCATGTATGATTTAGGGACACAATGAGGAACAATGTTTTGTTGTGCATCCTGAATTTTATTAAAAAATAAAAAAACAGACAAGTTGAAAGGAAGGAAAATGACAGAACAGAGAAGAATCCTATTGCTAGGAGAACACTCATGGAAGACTCAACAAAAGTGGAAAACATACAACAATGCAATCGAGAAGAAGGTTTTGTAGAGCAAAGATACAAAAAATGGGGAGGAGACAGACCAAAATAGTCGGAGAAGGTTTGGAACAGGGTTGGAATAATTACTGAAAATAAATACAACCTGTTGGAACAAGATAAACAAGAGAAAAGGAAGGAGGTGGAGAAAGGTGATTTGAATTTTGTGGATACAAATTCAGGCACTCCTGCTGTTCAAAAGAGTGCTAACAAGGACAAGAGATCCAAGTTTAAGGATGGCACAATGGATAATGAGCAGGCTGAAGGGTAAAGTCATGCTGGAAAGAAAAATATAGCAAAACCAGGTGACATTGTGGATAGTTCTCAAGGAAGGAAAAGGGGCGGAGATGTGACTGAAAGGGGTAATGACGAAGTTGTTTCAACAAAGTATAACAATGAGGAGAACAACTACGAAAAATAAAAGGATTGTACTGATTATGAATTATGTGGCGTGCTTGAGCAAGATCTAAACTTGGACAATGACAAGCATACGGACAAGGCAGAATCTGTAATAAGGAAAGGTTCACACCTAATAGAGGATGATGATGATGTTTTGCAGCGAAAAAGGAGCTTGAGGAGGATGAAGAGCTGGAATACAATATTCATAATATTATCAAGGCATACAAACAGGTTGAAAAATGGAGCAAGGAAAGGCAAAGTAAGAATTCCTTTACAGGTCCAAACAAGGAGCAGCATGGAGAGGGCATCTAATAGTGATCAATGATTGAAAAAATACTCTTCTGGAATATCAGGTTTGTTAATACTCAAACGTCATTAGAGATATTAATGGACTTAAATAAAATACACAAATATTGATTCATATCTCTAATGGAACCATTTCAAAATCTATCTGAGTTGGAAGATTGCAAAAAAAAAATAGACTTTGAACATGCGGGGGTGAATAGTTCTGGAAAGATTTGGTTTTTTTGAAGGACAATTTGGGAAGGCAACATTATTCTCGATAGGGTCCAACAAACAACCATTAAGTTCAGAATAGGAAATAATTTTTTTCTAATCACACTTGTGTACGCGAGATGTAATGCTTTGGACATATTAGAATTATGGGAGAAATTGGAGGTGTTAGCAGGAAATCAGCAATGTCCATGTGTCTTCGAGGAGATTTCAGTGTTACTCTTAATGAGTAAGAAAAACTAGGAGGCCTTGCATTCACTCATATAAGCTTTGAAGTTTGCATCCTGTCTCAATGCATGAACGTTAACAGAGGTGCGAACATCAGAGAGTAAATACAAATGGTGGAATGGACGAATTGAGGAGGATTATATTTTTAAAAGGTTGGATAGTTTTCTTGTAAATCGGGAATTATACATTTGTCCCAACATCTGAGGTGCATCATCTGATCAGACAGGGGTCTGACCATGTACCTTTGCATATGACTTTAGATTCTTGAATTTTTTGAGCAAGCACAAACAGTTTAAGAAAATTGTAGACTTTGTTGGGAACCCTTTTATAATGTTCCATGCTAAAATGAAAAGAGCTAAGAAAGCACTGTCAACTTGAAGTAGCTCTTCCTATGGAAATGTTTTTCAACAAATTGTCACCATAGAATATGTGATAAAGGTCAAGAAAATACAATTGAAAATACAACCATCTGCCAGCAACCAGGCAGAATTGAGCAAAGTAGAAGCAGAATTGAAGAAATATTTGCGAATTGAAGAAGATTTTTGTAGTCTAAAGGCTAGGATGAAATGGTTTTAATATGGGGATATAACTACGAAACTTTTCCATTCGTATGTTAAAGGAAAAAGGAAGAAGTTGCATATTGGTCAAATAGTGACTGACTAAGAAATTACGTTGTAGACAAATGAACAGATTGGTAAAGTGTTTGTGGGATTTTTTGAAGAGCAATTTCATGTAGAAATGTTGGAAACGGACTATGCCATGATTGACCAGATTCCAAAGAGTATATCAGATGACGAAAATGAGGCAATGAGTAGGCATCTAGATTAGGATGAAGTGAAAAAAGTGGTCTTTGCATTGAATGGGAGATGTGCTTGTGGGCCGGATGGATTTACGGGGCATTTCTTTAAATGTTTTTGGGAGATCAAAGGGGATGATGTTACTAAATTAGTAAGAGCTTTTTTCTATAGGCAGGAGATGTCAAGAATTATGCTGGTCTCACCCAGGATAATTTCTCCAACCCAGTTAGGTTTTGTGAAGTGCAGAAGTATCATTGATAATGTATTGTTGGCACAAGAAATTATAAATATATGAATATGAGGGGGAAAATGTTAACGTGGATGTGAAACTAGATATGACCAAGGCATATGACAGAGTTTCATGGATATTATCAACCACAGTGATGAGAAAATTTTGTTTCTCTGAAATAATTTTTGATATGATATGGAGGATTATGTCCAACAACTGGTATTCAATTCTGATTAATTGTAGGGAACACGGTTCTTTCACATCTTCGAGAGGATTGAGGCAGCGAAATCCTCTATCCCCTACTCTTTTAATTATTGCAGTAGAGGTCCTAGCAACAACTTACATGGGATGCATATTTTAAGGGATATAATTTGCCAAACTGGTGTCCTGAGATTAATCATCTATCCTAGCAAATGATACCATCCTTTTTTGCTTTGGGAAAGAAGTTCAGTGATCAAAATAATGTAGGTGCTAAAAGAGTATGCAAGTACTTCAGGTGAAATGATTAATAAATATAAGAGTTGCTTTTATCTTCATGAGAAAACACCTCTTATTGTGGAAATCAGACTGAGGAGGTTAGCAGGGATAAGACAAAGAAATTTTCCTTTTCTGTATTTGGGATGTCCAATATTTTATGGGAGGAGCATCTCTGCGTATTTTGAAGACTTCATTAGGAAAGTAGCTATGATAATCTTCTCAGGGCATAATAAATGCCTATCAGTTGGAGGTAAGCATGCTCTTGTCAATCATGTTCTTCAGTCTATGCCAGTTTACTTGTTATCAACTATGAATCCAACAAAGAAAGTCATGGACCAAAATCATCAAATTTTTACTAAATTCTTTTGGGAAATGTGGGGGGAGTTAAAGGTAAACACTGGGTGGCATGGGGGATATGTGTCTTCCAAAAGAGGAAGGTGGAATTGGATTTAGGTAGATTAAGGATATAAATAAAGCCTTGTTTTCATAGCTATGGTGGAACTCTAGAGTATCCATAAACTCTTTATGAGCTGAATACATCTAGAGTAAGTATTAAAAGAAAATGCATCTGTTAATTGTAAACAGTTCAGGGCCTCACAGGTTTGGAAGATGATGATTAAGATCAGGGTGGAGGTAGAACATGATATATGGTGAAAAATCAAGGCTGGAAATTCTAGTTTTTGATTTGATAATTGGACCAGGCAAGGAGCATTACACTTTACTGAAGGAGAGTTGGCACAAGATGAGGATTTGGAGGTAAATTATTTTATCGTAAATTATGAGTGGAATGAAGAAAAGCTATGATCCAGGACTTCGGAGGAAATGGTACAACATACAACAACGAAAATCAGCACTAACCAAGCATGGTGGATGCATAGCATTAAAGGGGATTTCACTGTCAAATCAACCTATAACAACATGAAAAGAAAACTTCCAGTGAATGAATGGAGCAATTATATGGGGGTAAAGGGTTTGCCATTCAAGATTGGTTTTGTTCTATGGAGGGTTTGGAGGGGGAGAATAGCCATATATAATAATTTAAAGAAGTTGAGGATACATTTGGTCTCAAAATATTACTGTTGTGAGGATGGTCAATTGGAGACATGTCTTATCTTTTACTAACACCTCCCATAGCACAAAATATGTGGAAGCATTTTTCTTCTTGTGTAGGTCTCAGTGTAACTGGAAATATAAAGCAAACCATTTATAGATGGTGGGAGTACAATATGTCACACAAATAATATCAAATACTAAAGGCAGTCCCTGCAATCATAATGTGGGAATTATGGAAGAGAATAAATGTTATAAAACATGGGAAGATGATAACTTATAGGTCTATGTATTATCAATGTCAATTGGCAATACATTATTTATAAGAATCAAATTCCCATGGATCAAAAGTATGTCAAAACATTGGTCAGAAATGGTGGATACACTTCAATGATATCCGTCCAACATACATTATCTACTCGTGAGGTGGAAGATGCCAATACAGGGTTGGTTTACTTGAAACACGGATGGATCTAGTAAAGTAAACCCGGTTAGAGTGCTTATGGTTTTTGTATACGAAATAAAGGAGGAGATCTCATATATTCATAGGCACAAAACATAGGGGAGGCAACCAACATACATGGAGGAAGAGGTTAGAACCGTGTGGGATGCTTTAAAGTATTGCATCAGTCATAAGATGAATAATATTCATGTGGATACAAATTCATTGAGTTTAAAGAACATGATTGTGAAGAATTGGAAAATACCATCGGAGTTTGCTGAACAAAGGGAAGACATACATGAAATGGAGGCACAAATCATTGTAAATGTGCAACATATTTTCTGAGAGACAAATCGGCTAGCAGACTTTTTAGAAAATATAACAATTGACAAAGAAGGAAAACAGGTATTCTTAAGCTTTAATAAATTACCAAGCCTGGAAAGAAAGATTCTTAATATGGGCAAGCATTAGATCCTTCAGTTCGTATCAAATCAAGAAGAATAAAAATAGACAACAACGGGTAGCATGCTTAGTTACAGTAAAGACACAACTTTATGAACAAGTTATATTCTGGAATTAACTTGAGCAGAAGTGTTGTCAAAGAACTAATCCTAGGACTAAGCTATGTCAGCAAGCAAAATGGGATACAGGGACGAGTAAAAGTGAGAGTACCAAATCTGATGTTTTTGAAGCACTCTGCAAGGAATCTGGTGGATGAAAAGTCCTTTTCTCGTGTTCGGCTTCACCTACACCAAGAATCAGAATAAAATGAGAAGAATAGAAAAGAGGAAGCAAAGGAGAAGGGTAAATCACTTACACAAATTTTCAAAGATAAAAAAGAAGGCCTCTAATCACTATCAAGTTCAACAAGATCTCCAAATTCCAACCGAATAGTACGCCTACAACAGTCACAAGATGGCATGAGAGGAAACTCAATTCAAGAAAGAGGGAGGACAAACCTTTGAAAGCTTATGAGAATAGCAGGTCACAAATGTTTGAGGAAGAATGTTTATTCCCTAGAGCAATACATTTTCATGCCTGCAAGGAGGCGGAATGAGCAAGGAAGAAGGGAGAAGTGAAAAAGGAAGTTAAAAGAGTATTTATGGAAACCCTGCCAAAGGGGACTTTTCTTAAAAATGCGTGGTCTAGTCACTTTTGGGCCGACTAGAACCCATTTTATTTATGTAAATATTGGCCCTTTTGGGTTGTTTAATAAATGGACCTTGAGTCAAAATTTAGCCTAAGAAAAACTAGAAACATGGTCAGCATTTGGAAATATTTTTATGATGACCATGTTTCTAGTTTATTTCATCAAATATAACAAAAATAAAATTGATTTTGTTAGTAAAAAGACTTGCCCATAAATATCATGCGTTCTCCACCATATTTATGTTCAAAGCATCAATCTTCTGCAGGTTCTTTTTGTTCAAAATCTTCTTGCCCCTCCTCGTCGCAATCTGTAGCACCCATATCCAAAACAGACTACAAATCAGTTTTTCAGAAATCTACAAGTGCAATCGACGGTCATTATCGATGGACCGTAGTCTAATCTACGACCCGTACTGTGCATCCGTCGTTTTCCCTGAAGCTCTCCTAAAACTTAGCCTAGAAAAATTGACTAAGTGTCAATCCACGGACAGACCTACAGCCTGTAAGTCAGACTACGGTCCATGGTCTGTGTACGTAGATTGAGACTCAAGTTACCCAACCTCTGACATGAACTACCGATGACTAGCACGGGCCGTCGTTTGATCTACAGTTTGTAGGTCAGACCGTAAGTGATGTTTAGTAGTTAGTTAGGGGGAATTGCTGATAGGGTCAACTTCAAATGGTCATAACCTTTAGCACAAAATAAATTAGGTGTCCCATGACCTATGATATGATAGACAATTGAATTATCTTTCCATAGTTATTGAATTTGCTAAACTCCAACTTTCGACTAAAAAGTTATGCCCGTTTTAGTGAAGGCTTGTAAAGTAGAGCCGAACGACGGACCGTCGATTGAACGACGGACCGTCAGACCAAGTCGTCGATTAGTCTGAAAGCAATTACTTCAGGGGTCTTTTGGTCTTTTTTTAGTTCGTTTAAACCCTAAGATACGTTTTTTAAGCCCTAAATCATCAAATTTTAGTAAGTTAAAGCCTAGAAACATAACTAAAACTTACCTAAGTCAAATTATTAATTAAAACTTAGAAAATTAGAAGAAAAAAAGGAGAAAAAAAGGTCAAGAACCCTAGTTCAAGAACACAACAAGGTTTTCATCAATTTCAGCCCCGAAATCTAAAGATTTCTCTGTGGATTCATCACCAGGTATGTGAGATTTCACTAGTGAGTTCCTTTCACCCATTGGGTCTTTAGTTTTCAGTCAGATTCTTGATTCCCTTATCATGATTAGACCTAGGGTTTCTAGAACTTCAGCAAATTATGATGAATTAGTTAGTTATATGTTCGAAGTCAGATTACAATATTATTTCTCAGATTATTGCATGAATTTCAGAACTCTAGCTATGTATTTCTTTAGTTTTTGAATTACACATGCTAGGTAGATATTTTAGTTACTTCAGATATACATGTCTCGTTCATTACTGCATCATTATTGGATTAATTATTGCATTCTCAGTTTCCATATTCAATTTTAGCTATCCAGTATTTACAGAAATTCAGTCATAATGTGTTGATCACTTAATTCATTAGGACTAGTATAATACCGAGTTGGACTAGGGTTCATCGTACCCAAATAGTCCCAAAACTACTAGCCAAGTATGTTGTAAGTCCCCTCTGTGGGCATCAGTGTAGTGATTACACCATCATGCCTTTTTTCCTCTGGTAGGGTATATTAGGTCCTCTCGATGGGGCGTATACATCAAACTCCACATTTAGCTCGTGTGGTTTTACTGTCGATTATTAGTAGCCCCATGGTTCAGTCAGACTCTATTGTGGTGACCATATTTACAGTCCATTTAGTATTCAGTTTCAGCATGTTATAAATTTGGTCATTGCATCCAGTTAGCTCAGAATTTAGTATATCATGTTCAGAATATTATATTTGATTTTGTGCTTGTTCAGTTATGTATTATTTCAGATTTACTCTATCCTACATGTTCAGTACCTTTTAAGTACTGACGCATATGTGTTCTATATCTTCTCCTGATGTAAGTTCAGGTTCTCAGCATCCATATCAGGCTTAGGTCAATTTCCGATCTCCAGTTCAACAAAATCAGTGGTGAGTCCTTATTCTGTGAGGACAATATTCATGAGTTATTTCTAGTATTTTAGTACTTTACTTTCAGTTTTTTGTAGACTTAGCTAGGGCCTGTCTCATCATTTCTAGTCAGTTAGAGGCTATTTTGAGACATACTTAGTTTTAGCTTGGTATTGAGTTAATAACTTCTTTGTATTAAACTCATCAGTTTTCATATATCTCAATTTTAGCATATGGGTATTCCCCATCTTTTCATTCTAAATTATGATTTAGCTTCCGCGTGTAGTTTATTATCTTTAGTATGCTCATGATTATGCAAGCAAGGTTAATTTGGGATCACTTGTGGTCCTAGGTTCCGTGTCCATGTCTTGGGGGTAGCTCGGGGCGTGACAAACTTGGTATCAGAGCACTTGTGTAAGAGTCCTAGGATGTTTGAAAAGCTGCACTAAGTAGAGTCTTTTTCATGGGTGTGAAGTGAACCACATTTAATAAGAGGGAGGCTATGAAGTGTTTAAGGAAAAACTTCAGTTTCTTGTTACTCTTATCGTGCATAAGGTATGATCTAATTCTATTATAACTCGACATTCTACGTTTCAGATCATGTCTGCTTGTAGAGCTAACGCCATGAATGCAAATGCTTGAAATGCAAATGCAGCTCCTCAAGTCCCAGATCAGGAAGTCTCCATTCTGAGTTCAGGAATGTCATTCAGATGTTGGCTCTGAGTGTGGCCAACCAGAACAATCGGGTTCAAGCTCATGTGAATAAAAATGGTGGATCCACAACAGCTAGGGTTCGTGACTTTGTTAGGATGAATCCGCATGAGTTCTTAGAATCGTAGACTAGTGAGGATCCCCAGAACTTCTTGGATGAGATCAAGAAGATCTTTGAGGTGATGCAGGTCACTGGGAATGATCGGGTTGAGTTGACATCATACCAGCTAAAAGATGTTGCTCATATCTGTACACTCAGTTGAAGTAAAATAGGGGTACAGATGCAACTCCTATTACTTGGGATTGCTTAAGTGAAACCTTCCAGGACATGTTTTTCCCAATAGAGTTGAGAGAAGCAAAGGCTCAGGAATTCATGAATTTAAGAAAGGGAAACATGACGGTCAAAGAGTATGGGCTCAAGTTTAACCAACTCGACAGGTATGCTCTTCACATGGTTGCTAACTCCAGGGCTCAGATAAATAATTTCTTGTATGGAATGTCAGATTTGGTGATAACATAGTGCAGAAATGCTATGTTACTAGGAGATATGAACATCTCTAGGCTTATGACTCATGCTCAGCAGGTTGAGAGTGATAAGCTTAGGGAACATGCCAAGGAGAATAAGAAGGCTATGACTGGGAACTATGACTATTCTCAGCAGGAATCAGGTGGTGAAAATCGCTCACAGGGTCAGTAGAAATTTTCAACCTCAGCCCCTTCATCAGCTAGTGTTCCATCCTCTAAGAACAGGTATAATCCAGAAGTTAGGGCACCAGGTTCTAAGTCTCATGGAAGCGTTTCAGGCACCAAGACTTACCGCACTTCCCCTAAGTGTAGTAAGAACCATCAAGGCGAGTGCCTCGTAGGAAAGGAATGATGATTTGGTGCGGTTAGTCTGGTCACAGGTTGAGGGATTGTCCTTCTACACAAGGTCAAGGAGGTGGTAATGGTAGAGCTCCGTCTACAACGTCAGCATCACTAGAAAGTTGCCCGACTCAGCAAGGTAAATCATATGGTATGCTCGTCAGGATCACCACGATCAGGAATGTTCTCCCGATGTAGTCACTGGTACGTTATGAGTCTTTGACCTTGATGTTTATGCATTGATAGATCCAAGGGATACTCTTTCTTTTGTAACTCCTTACATAGCATTCCAATTCAATGTTAATTTAGAAACTCTCTCAATACCTTTCTCAGTCTCTACTTTAGTTGGTGACCCAGTTATAGCTAGACGGGTATACAGAAATTGCTCTGTCACAGTCTCTCAGAAAGTCACCTCGGCAGATCTTGTAGAGTTAGAAATGCTAGACTTCGATGTCATTCTAGGCATGGATTGGTTACATTCCTGTTATGCCTTAGTTGATTGTAGAACTAGGATTTTTCATTTTCAATTTCTAAACGAACCAATCTTAGAATGTAAGGGTAGTAGCTTAGCTCCTATGGGTCGAGTCGTTTCTTACCTTAAGGCCAGAAACATGATCTCTAAGGGTTATCTCTATCATCTAGTCGGGTTAAGGATTCTAGCTCTGAAACCCCAACTCTTGAGTCAGTTCCAGTAGTCAGTGAGTTACCAGAAGTGTTTCCACAAGATCTTCCCAAAGTCCTTCCGGAAAGGGAAATCGACATTGGAATTGATATCCTTCCAGATACCTAGCCTATTTCTATTCCTCCTTACAGAATGTCTTTAGTAGAGCTTAAGGAATTGAAAGATCAATTGAAAGACCTTTTTAACAAGGGCTTCAGCAAATCTAGTATTTCGCCATGGGGTGCACCGGTGTTGTTCATAAAGAAGAAAGATAGTTCTCTCAGAATATGCATTGATATATCAGACGTTAATAACTTCTTTGTATTAAACTCATCAGTTTTCATATATCCCAGTTTTAGCATATGGGCATACCCATATTTTCATTTTAAATTATGATTTAGCTTCCACATTCAGTTTATTATATTTAGTATGCTCATGATCATAGCCAGCAGGGTTAGCTTGGGATCACTTGTTGTCCTAGGTCCCGTGTCCATGTCTCGTGACAAAATCGAATTACTAGAGACCCACTTCCCTATAATCAATAAATTTCTCATGTTTAGTTTAGATGATCAATACTAAAATCAAGATATGACAATTGTTAGTGTAAATTTTTCCTTTCTAGAAAAAATAGCAGAAAAATATATACATTAACAAACAAAGAAAATCACAACTTGATGATTAGCCCAGAGAATGAAATACCCATTAACAAAACACAACAGAAAAGCAGGTTTTGTTAATACAAAATTTTGAAAAAATACTAAGAATCATAACAAAGTTATAGATTTTCAGACACTTCTAGGACTGACCTAAAAATATGAATGTCATTTTGATCAATCCAAAGATGTCATCAAAATCAAAAAAAAGAAAAAAAATCCAGCATTACTGGTCCAACATAGATGGAAATCTCTACCTTATTCAATAAAAATCTGAAAGAATTTTCTCACCAATAACATCAACCATAGAAGAAAAATTGAGGGTAATGAAAAAAAAAGAGTTGGGGGTAAAGAAAAAAGAGAGGATTGAGGGTAACGAAAACAAAAGGATTTTTCTAAGAAGGTTTCTTTTAATAGAAGAGTCTAATTCAACAAAATTATACTTCTTGGATTGGAGGAATATTCTCTTGGATACAACAGTCAGTTACTTATGAATTGATGACATCCGCTCTACAAATAGACAAAAGAATGAAAATATTTGTCAATTTGGAACTACGACGATCAAAATAATGTACAGTAGTAATTACTTAAAAAATGTTTTACTTCAAAGAAAATTATACTTCTTGGTGTGGAACAACCTATTACTTATGAATTGTTGAAACATAGTCATCAACTATATAGTAGAATGAAGCACTTGTCCGCTTGGAACTATGAAGGTCAAAACAATGTCGAGTAGGAATTGCTTAAGAAAAATTATACTTCAAGAAAGTTATCATACTTGGATTGGAGTAATCACCCTTGTATTACAACACTCAATTACTTATGAATTGCTGACACATTGACCTATAAACAACTAGACAGATATATCACCTCAAAAATCTTGGAACTTGGAATGGAAAAAGAGTAAAGGATTTAGTTTAGTACAAGTGAATGTGTACACAAGGTTGTAAAGTTCGTAGAGGGTGCCACTGGTCATACAACTAATAGTGGTGAAAGTTAAACTTGAAGGTTTTGTTACGAAGGGATTCACAGGACGTTTAGAGTTGCACGAGTCATGGACCATGTCATGAAACTTTTGCACGGACCATGAAGTTGTCTGTTAGACCCCTGATCTAAGTCACTCAATTAAATTGCAGCATGGACAAGGTATTAAGAATGTTAACCTTGTCACTTGCATAAGCCAAGGAAACAAACATGCAAGGCTAAGTTGGTGACGGATTGTTGACAAAGCTAAGGTGTGCACAATGGCACCATGGACTGATTTTGAAGAAACAAGTGAGGACCAAGGACTTGAAGGCAAGGTAGCTTGGTAAGGACTTGACCAGATGAAAGCTTAACAAGGTTATGTGGGCATAGCATTGATATTCAAAGAAAGAACAAGGCAAACAACCAGCAAGGCTAAGGCAATAATGAAAGGACATTGATGCCAACGTGAGATGAAGCAATGGCATACATTTATGACAGTTGCGTGATGGCATTGAGTGGGAGAAATGCAAGGCTGAATAGTCTAAGGATGATAGTGTTAAAGATGGGAGAAGCTCGTCTAAAAGGCAAGCAAAGTCAAAGTTGACCAGCGGTTACAAAACACATGCCAAGCACATGACAGGCGGTTACAAAAAGTGCAACATTATCTCATTTCGTGTGGAACTTGTTTTTGGTGCCTTGTTTGAAATATTTTGAATATATGGGGTGTCAACTACATAGGATAAGATCAGGCTAAAGCCAACAAGTGTTTTATTCTTATTACGACACTTGTCGGTAGTTGGCTGCACATAGTATTATAAATGTGCAGGTTGCCTTATGGTGTAATTCGGGTTTGATTGTTCTAAGTATTAGGAAATACTAATCAGAGTGTAAAATCTAAGTTAAGGTCTAGGGTGATCTTATAGTGCCAAGGTTAGTACGATTGGGAGTGTTCTTGTATTAACTTTATTAATACAAGTCGGAAATTAAGTTTTCTGTATTGGTTGCCTTTGTCTCATTTTATATTTTATTGGCTTAATCATATTGTTGCCTACTGTTTTATTTACTTTAAAGTGTCCAAGATTTAGTCTCAAAAGCGTTGCTGTCTATTTTTTGAGTTAACACCAAAACAATCCTAAATTTGGCTAAGTGATGAAAGGATGAAGTTGACAAGGTTGTTGGATGCCAAAGTGGGTTAAATCGGTGAACTATTTGTGTTATTAGATCATCCCCCTTATAGTTTTCGTGAAAGGGACTTTGTCAGTTTTAAGTTTTGGGTCAACTTCAAACAATCCTATCTCACATCACATAATGATGTAGGTGGTCTGTTGCCTAAAGATTTAAAGTCTTTGACTCATCTTTCCAACGCTACCAAGTTTGCCTCATTTTGAATTTGGAGTAAAAAGTTATGTCTAATTTAGTGAAGTCATGTCACGTTGGTGAAATTTCACTGGCTATAAAGCCCGGGAAGTGTTTCACGGACCATGAATCCTTACAGTCCGTGAAGTTTTTCACAGACCAAACCTTACACTTCACCACGAAATTTTGTGGGAACTTCTCATAGCTTGAGGGGTGTCGACAAACACTGTCCTTAAGAATATTTCACCTGGTATAGGTATATCCTCCAAGATTTAGCAAGATCTTCTAGTATAAAACTAAGAGCCTAAAATCAAAGAAAACCCAACACTAAAATAAATCTTGACGTAGGAGGAAAAACTTATTTAAAATATAAATTCTTTTCATCACTTTCATCTCTATCTATATCCTTAGGAAGAGAATCTATGTATATATATACTCAAATCAATTCCACGTTCAAAAAATAACGTTCCAACATTAAATATGTTAAAATATTAATCACCATTAATCCATTAAAGGTCTTGCATTATCATATGTTAATGACAAAAAATAGTTAGGCCATTAAACAATAGAATAACATACCGTTAAAGATATAATAAAAATAATGATAAAGTTTAATATAATAATTAATAATTTATTTATAAAATATTTATTTTTGAGATATTATCTTATAATGAATAATAAATAAAAGAATAAAGTAAGATGTTTTGCTAGCTTTTCACATATGAGTCTACTGCATCAAATCTGGTGTCCGTAGACTATGAATCGGACCTAGATAAAACAAGAATAAACATACAAAATAATTTGGTGAAGTTTAGAACTTCGATGAACCAATAATTCTTTTGTAAGTACAACATTTTATTTTATCACATTATACTCGTACAATCTTTGTCGTTGTCACGGTTTTACGCTAAGAAGCCATGCACGTGTCTAAGTATTCATGAGTGCTCTATAAATCTATCACCATTTCATAGAAGCGGCACCAATTCACACTCATATAGATCCAATCATCAAGTGTATTCTGCAGAGCAATACACCACGTATAAAGGATATAACTTGGATTAAGAGCTTAACTCAGCCTCACTTTGCCTTGCAAATTGTTGCACTATATTCACACATCATATGAGGGACATACTTTTATAGTGCTTACTTGATAACTAATGACTTGTTATTACCTATATGAACCTAATTCATGGATCTCCAATCACAAGGTTGGGTTACAATCATTGTTGATCTTCTCAAATTGACTTAAGTGTTACTCCCCTCGATGTATCAATAGTCAGTGAATTGATCAGATTCACCTTCGACTACACATAATTTATTTACATAAATAATTCATCTCACTGCAATTGCTTCTTCAAATTGTATCTCAAACCCATGTATTAATTTAGTGACATAAAAATGGTTTTATTTGTATTGGAATATACAATACAAGTTGTCTTAACCACCTAGTCTCATCACCAATCAACTCCACAACAATTAACTCTAATTAGTTATTTTTTATACTATGGCACCACCACCAATAACAACTCATAATTTAGTGAATTTTGAAATTCACTTTGCATCATTGTACCCTGCTAGTACAATAAAAATGTTCCAGATATTTGATATTATACTTTTGAGACCTCTCAAACATCACCATTGATTTCTTTCCAAAATAACTCATCAAGAAGCAATATAATTTTCAACAAGAAAATTGGAAGTATTTTTCACTTTTAAAAACTCAACATTATTTTATCTTATTTTTCTCAACTCTAATGTTGCATTCAATCAAATCACAATTGATTACCACAAAAATGTATATACCACATTTATTGGCATACAATCCAAAATCTTAAACTTGGTTTTTCCTTTCATAGGATCATATAGCAGAGCCTTAGCAAGACACCCCTACACTTTCAAATATTTCATAATAGAGGGATAACTTTTTCAATGTTCATAATGTTTTCAATTTTGTATGCCACAATGGCATATTAAAATATACCCCTCCGTTTCACAAAGAATGGTCTAGTTTGACTTGACATAGAGTTTAAGAAATAAAGAAGACTTTTGATCATGTGGTCCTAAATTAATGTTATGTCAAATGTAAAAAATTGCCCTTTAATTTTGTGGCCTTAAACATGCCACGTGGAAAATTGTTACCAAAAAGAGAAAGAGGTCATTCTCTTTGAAACAGACCAAAAAGGAAATAAGGTCATTCTTTTTGAAACGTAGGGAGTATCAAAAGACTTCATTTTTATTTCTCAACAAAAAATTACTTTAGCATATCTAGAGAAATAGTCAATAAATGTAACACAATAATATTTGTCACCTTCACTCATTATTTATACAAGTCTCAAAAAAAAAATTGAAGAGTTATTTTGAACAATTTAAATACTCTAAACGCAAGCATATAATTAATTTTATTTCTAGTATGCACAATTCAAACACAAATTTCACACTTCAAGTTTTTATAGAAATAATACACTGTGTATTGTTAAACTAAAACTAATTAAAAATAAAAGTTTAAATTCATGTCATAACTCAAATGAATCGACTAAGTAAATGTAATCAAATCACTAGCATTTTCATATTGAACAATATTAACCACAAATAAATTATGCTCAACATATCATCATTCTCTATATAAATATTTCTTAACACATTATCAAATTCAAATAAACATTCATTCAATCTTTTCATATAAATCTAGCACAATCTTTTCTCATAAATCTAGCACAAATATTAAAATCATGTACCATCTCAAATAATGTCAATATTTTCATATGTGAGTTTAATAAGAAGAGAGTTTTTCTATTCCAAGAACTTGAGTAGTTATAGAATCATCAACATATGCAATTTTTTTCTTCTTCTCTAATTTGGGTGTAGGATACAATAATATTAGTTAGCACAAATGTACTTAAAAAAAAACATAAATATCTAACACTCAAATTCCACAAGATTCGCTTGAGAAATGACCACAACAATTTATATCATCCGCTTAGTCACATTTATTTTTACTAAGCGCTATTATCATTTTTCTGAATATTCTACTATTTTGAGGATATAACTACTTAATTTCCACACATAAATCCATCAACATATATACATATTATTTTCTTACATACCTTAGAGATCCAATTATCTTTCACAATGCAAATACCCAAAGACAACCTGTTTTTTTTTTTTTTTTCTTTTGTCTTCTCAATCTGTGACCCTCTTGTAAATCAAAATTCTTAACAATTCAAAGGTACCAGTAAAGTGGAAATTATTCCACTGCACCAAACAAATGAAAAGGAACACTATTGACCTACATAGCATTCACGGCTCTCTTTATCGAATCATTTCGGCCTTCTCTGTAATTAATTTTCCGCAAGAATAAAGTTCAAAAATATCCTTAAGATTGTTGTAAAGTCTTACAAAAAATACCTTCATCATGAACACTAGGGCAAGGATGAGTAAGTTTATATTGGGTGCTTCCGACTTGGTGGTCAAAGAATGCCTAACCTTCATGCTTGTTAAGGAGATGGATGTATCTCGTTTGATAGTTCGTGCACAAAAATAGAAGAAGAGAAGGATAACCGTAATTTCTCACATTCAAGGTCAAGTTGATAATCGTTCCCAAGGTAATGATTCTAGTGAGAAAATGGTACCCAGGTTTCAAAGGTGTTGAAAAAGCAATAAAAGTGAGTGTCTAGCCGATACAAATGCATGTTTTATTTGTGGAAAAACGGATCATAAGATCAGGGATTTTCCTTCGATCGATAAGAATGAGGGAGATAATCATCGATGGGCTCAACATACCCTTCCTCAGGTTCAATGGTGGTTAGAAACAGAATTGGTCTTATGCACTTCAGGCTCGACAAGATCATGAGAGTTCCTCGGATCCAATGATTGGTAAGTTATGATATTTTAGCTAGTAGTTATGCATTACTTGATATTAGGTGTTTCATTGGTAATTATAGGACCCCTAATGCAACTAAGACAAGTCATTTTCATGGTTGAAAGTCTATTGTTTCTCAAATCTAAAACCTTTATTTAAGACATTCCCTGTTTTCATTATTTGGTTCATTTGTAAGAGAACAAATGCTATCAGAAATGGTGGTTCTACGTCTAAACATACTTTGATCCTAGCTGTGAATTGAATGATTTTCTTGTTGGCTAAAGTTAGATATCCATGGTTGAATAGTATACCTAATACTTGGCCACTAATTGTTAAACATGTGGAAGAATATGCTCATTTCTGCATATTCTTCCAAATGTTTAACAATTAGTGGTCAAGTATTAGGTATACTATTCAACCATGGATATCTAACTTTAGCCAACAAGAAAATCAATCTATTCACAACTAGGATCAACGTACGTTTAAACATAGAATTACCATTTCTAACAACAATTCTTCTCTTAAAAATGAACCAAATAATGAAAGCAAGGACTGCCTTAAACAAAGGTTTTAACTTTGAGCAACAATCAGCTTTCCACCATTAATCAATGACTTGTCTTAGTTTCATTAGGGGTCCTGCAATAGCCAATGAAACACCTAATATCAAGTAATGCATAAATACTAGCTAAAATATCATAATTTACCAATCATTGGATCCGGGTAACCCTCATGATCTTGTCGAGCCCAAGTGCATGGACCTATTCTGTTTCTAACCACCATTGAACCTGAGGAAGGGTAAGTTTGAGACCATGGACGATTATCTCCCTCATTCTTAGCGATCGAAGGACAACCCCTTATCTTATGATCTGTTTTTCCACAACCAAAACATGCATTTGTATCGGCTAGACACTCAATTCTATGGCTTTTTCCACAACTTTGTAACGTACCATTTTCTCACTAGAACCATTACCTTGGGAACGATTACCTCCACCGGACCTTGAATGTGAGAAATTACGATTATCCTTTCTTGCCCTCTTTGACTCTCCCTAGTTTTCTCCATAAGCTACTCTTCTTCTATTTCATGTGCATGAACTATCAAATGAGATACATCCATCTTCTTATCAAGCATCACAATTAGGCATTCTTTGACCATCAAGTCAGAAACACCCAACACAAACTTTTCATGCTTTCCCTTGAATCGGCAACCATAGTTTGAGCATATTTGGATACTTGTATGAATTTCACAACATAGTACTTCACACTCATATTTCCTTGACGAAGGTTAATGAATTCAAGTACCTTTGCCTTTCTCATTTCAAGGGGAAAGAACATGTCACGCCTTGAGGCTACCCCCTAGACGTAAGTGACCCCAAGATAATTCTGAGTTTGGCATATATCAAGCATACTGCAAATGACTAAGTAAGACAAGTACAATGCGGAAGGTAAAAACAGTGGATATCTTTACTGGATATCTTTACTGGGGAAAACCTAACTAGTCTGAATGTATATGATATAATAATAAGAGTTTAGTGATGACTGAACAACACTTAATAACTCGAGTTGAATCTACTACTATGTCTGAAAAGTCTCTACTGAATTGAGTTGTTGGTACATTCCCCGAGCTAATCCTAACAAAACTGAAAACTAGAAATAAAGACTAAGATAGAAAGCACGTCTATTAACCTTGAAGTATGAGGATTCACAACTGAAGCTGCGAAAGTCCAATCGAGAATCGATCTAAGCGTGATTCGGATGTTGAGTGTCTAAACCTACATCATGAAATGATGTATCACAAAGTATGCATCAGTACTTGGAATGTACTGAGCATGCAGGATATAGATATGCTAAGTTGAACAAAGTATATGAGCTTGACGATATCATTTATAATTGCAGAAGCCCGGATAGATTACCTAGTATATCTAAACACAGAAACCCATATCATCTCTTCATATTAAATATGTAATTATTTAACCCTTTTTTTGTTTTAGACACAAAATCAAGGTAGACTCTGTTCACACTTTATTCTTATTTCTTGCAAAACACCAGCAGAAAAAAAAGTTAAATAAAATGATTTGCTTGATTAACACATCTTATTCCATCAAAAAAAATAAAAATATTCTTAGTTAAAGTAAATATATGTCTTTATATTGTTTATTTTAAGCACCCAAACATATGACACTTTAACATTTATTCTTTACTATGGAAGCAAGGCTTGTATTATTCCTTCATAATAAATCCTATAAGAGTATTGCATGCTTCATGAATCATAAGTCCAAATTCTAAATCCTAATATAGGTATGAAATGTATTTTCTTATACTCTTCAATATGTTTAACTATTGTAAGCCTCTTATCAAAACGAGGGTCTATCAGAAATAGTTTCTCTATCCAAAAGATAGGAATAAGATCTGCGTAGATCCTACCTTGTTATACTTTACTTGTTAACCTAAGTATGTAGTAGTAATAGACTAGTAGTTAAGAGCATTAATTCTATTAAATTTTATCTTCTAAGTTTTATCGTGCAAATTATTAGTTTAATTGTTTATGGTGGTAAAGTCTACGTAGCTCTATAAGAAGGGTTTGTTTCGATTTTAGAAATTTTTGTTACGAGTAAATTAAGATTTATATTATATAAATTGATAGTGTAAATAATTTTTTATATGCTACTAAAGTTTAACATGAAATAGTAATAGCATACTATTTTTGGTATTTAACATGTTATACTTTATTGAATCAATATTTAGTCAACAAATCAATTTAAAACCTCATATGGGTTTGAGTAATTTTCTGTAGTTATAATTGATCAAATTCCATACTTTCTCTATCGATAAATTAATCAAGTTCCATACTCCGAGATAGTAGTAAAGAAAACTTAAATAATACGTGTCATTGACTTTTATGCGACCTGATTGTGTATTTCTTTTACATAGTTAAGGTGTGTAAAACTTAAATTCATTTATATTTTTCAATAATTATCCTATAAGTTACTCAATTGTGCACATATTATTTTATAACGCAAGTGCATAAAGCTTAAACTTGATTGACTAACGTTGCTTGTTCAATCAAGAAGTATACCAAAAATATCCTTAGAATTTGAAATGTTGGACATCAACATCCAAAGACAACAAACTATATCAAGAAAGCGTCAATTACCAAAGTTCCATTATTTATGAAAATTGACAATCAAAAGAGTGATGACTATGATCCTAAAGTTGTTTCATTGGGACCTTATCACCATGGAAAGTTAGAACTCAATTTTATTGAAGATTTCAAGCCAAAGGCTCAAAAGATGTTCATTCATGGAAGTAACAAAAAACAAGATTTCTTCCTTGAAGAAATTCTAAGGGAGATTGATGACTTTAGAAGTTGTTACCTTGAAGCAGTGGCGTAGGAAAATTTAATTGGACACCCTTCGTCCAAAAAAAATACGGCATATACAAATAAAATGATAGACAAAGTGTCAAATAACATATTTTGGACACCCTTGATGTAACACCCTAAAACGAACTAAGGTGAACTAGAGCTTTGTGATTGTTTCTTGAGTTAATTTTAAGTTAAAATGAGTTATATTGATGTTCTTAGTCAGTGTGTGAAGTTTGGTGACGTTTGGAGGTCAAATGTCCAAGAACGTCCATGACGTTCGGAAGGTTTGTCTTAGAATGTGATCATGTGTCTTGATGTGTTTGAGTGAGTTTTACGTGTTCGTTTCATTTGAAATTGGTGTGGGATGTTCCTAAGACCTAGACGACTAAGTTTAGGGGTTTAACGTCCAGGTAAGATCCCACCTAGGATCCACGAGGGGTCCTAGAAGAGGACTCAAGACTTGGCAACCAAGCTGCGAAAAACTAGGCAATCGATGCCCACAGTCTACAGGCCAGAGACTCAATGACGCCCCATAGTTTGAGGGGAATAGTCCCATACTTAGTGGGAGACTAGCCCCGAATGAAATAGCCTCTGAATCCATCGACACCCCAGCAGGACGGGCCATCGATCAGGCAACGCTCCGTAGCTTGGGGTCGTCGAATGGCACCTGCAAAAGTTGTTGGACGTCTTCTGCCTTGGCTTGGGTATTTTGTAAATTTACCCCAAGTATTTTATGACCCTAGGACCATATTTTTAGTGTTTTTAAGTTATATTAAATTATTTTTTACGTCCTAGACCTAGAGAAGACCCCTCACTTCAATATTCAAACTCTCTCTCTAAAGACACTCTCTACCATTGGAGCTAAAACTCAAGGAGAACTAGGAGGGCTAGTTTGGACGTGTTTCTTCACCAAAATTAGTGGGTTTTCTTGTATTTGAGGTATTGTATCCATCCTTGAACCCTCTTTCATTCAGGCAGTCATTTCTAAAAGATTTCAAAAAGGGTTTTCAAATTCTAGCTTCTCCTAGTTTTGATTCCAAGCATGGGTATTCTTGTAAAAGTGTTTTAATGGTTCAAATATGTTTCTTATAGTATTAATAGATGATTTAAATGTCAAAATCCTAATGAACTCTTGTATATGCATATTTTCAACTTTTAGCTTAAAGAGTGGGTTAAATGAACATGTTTGTGTAGGGTATGAACTTTGGTTTTCTTATGTTGTTAATATGACTTAGCTACTGCCCTAAGGGCCTTATTATTATGAAATATTGAGGAATTGGTTATAGGTGGTGATGGATTGATTAAATGGTGAGTTGCTTATATTGTATACTTCTCATTATGAATTGCTCTTGAGTGGTATGGTCCACCTTCTTGGTGGGGGTGTTTACTTGATGTCTTTGGATATATTTTGTATGTATGGTAAGTGTGGATTGAAGGCATGTGTTAAATGAGTGATAACGAAGTTGGTTCTTGTTGATGTGTATTATGAAACTTGAATTGAATGTCTTGCTTAGTATGTCTAAAAGAAGTAAGTGTGTATGTTGAGCATGCTAGTGTGCAAGAAATGATAAAATGAAGGTGTAAGCATGTCTAGAATTCAATTTTATGAATGTAATAATTTATGTGAAAGGTGTGCTCACATGTACACACACTTTGAGTGGATGAATGAATGAAGTTAAAGAATGTGAATGAAAAGGGGAGTTTTGGGGTGATCACTCATTGTGAGTTGAGATGAAGTGTTTAGTAGCAACCTCACTACCTCCCAAGAGATTTCTAATGTAGGTTGGAGGATGCATACCCATTGTGAGTTGAGATGGTGTGTCCAAAAGTTATCCTTGACCTTTAGTAACGAATGTTTAAGACTCCGTCAGGGAGTTATGCTTAGCACCGAGAGGATTTGAAGAAGGGGTGGGTGCACATTGTGAGTAGAGATGTTGTACCCAATGTATCTCTTGAGATGAGTACTCCTTGTTAGTAGAGAGTGAGTTACTTAGTGGAAATCTCCTTATACCTTAACTATGTGCCCGCATAGGTGTAGCTATTGGAAAATCCATGTAAAAGCTAAGAGAAAGACCCCATCCTTGGCAAGAGGGGAACCCTCATCCTATAAGGGTAGTATCGGGATTCCATGTCTATCTCTCATGGTCTATGTTGGTTAAATATATTCTCCCACAAAAGAATGAATGAGATAAGTCTCCTAAATGAACGTACTACTTAGGGTAGGTGGTGGTATGGGACGCAATCTATCTATTGCACTAGGTAGACCTTCCGAAAGGGAGTCTTGGTGTGTTTCATATGAAATGTATGAACTAAGTCTCCTAAAAGAACGTACTACTTAGGGTAGGTGGTGGTATGGGCGCTATCTATCCATTTCACTAAGTAGACCTTCCAAAAGGGGAGTCTTGGTGTGTTTTGTATGAAGTGTATGAACTAAGTCTCCTAAAAGAACGTACTACATAGGGCAGGTGGTGGTATGGGATGCTATCTATCCATTCCACTAAGTAGACCTTCCGAAAGGGGAGTCTTGGTGTGTTCTATATGAAGTAAATGAATAAGTTATCATGTGTTTTAATGAAGTTCGATGACTTAAGTTCTAATGTTAAAGGAGCAAATTAAAGTTAAGTGTTATGTAATGAAGTTATGAATGACTATTGTAGAGTGCTTAATCCAAGGGAATCCTTAAGGAGCACTAAGTGGGAGTAGTAGTATGGGATACTACTCTCACATTGCACTTAGTGTGACTTATAAGTACTATTCGAGAAGGGTACTTACATGAAGTCCTTATGAATGAATGAATGTCACATGTCTAGCCAAGAGTGTGGATTTGATTTCCATACGGGGTAAGCCTATGGTTGGTAGTCTTAAGGATCGCTTTGGTGTGAATTGAAGGGGGTGTATGGGCAGTCCCTTCTTGTCTTACCTTAGGGAGTCTTAGGATAACTTGGTTAGGTAAACCTCAAAGGAAAAGAGTTCACATTGCTTGGGATAAATTGTTCACTATAACATGTCACTGATTCACTGTAATATTCCTTGATGTTACTGTAATGTGTCCTCTGTTTTGTAAAATTATGGAATTATCTTATTATGTGCTAAATGATGATTCTTATACTATTTTAACTCTCAAATTATGAAGGTTTTATCAACTCGACATGAAATCTTATTTTACTAAAATGTCCCTTTTGCATGTTTTTGCATATGCCATACTTAGTACATTGTTTTGTACTAACCCATACTTTTCTATACTTAATAAGTATATGTTGGGGGTAATCTCAAGACTAGAAGACAAGCTTGGGAAAGACACTTTCAAGACTAAGTGTGTCCTCATCTATTCGAGGGCATAGTTCTATTTCTTAGATTCTAGCATTATGACTTATTATGTATTTTCATTTAATGTAAAGGGTCGTGTCCCTAAGATATTTATATCGTGTCTTTAAGATGGCTTGTGTAGACGAGATCAAATCCTTAGATTTTATGAAAGATGTTCTATTTATTAATTTATTCGTGAAAATTTTTAATTCCCCACTACTTTTCATGTCTTATGTAATGAATGATAGCTAAGGCTTGTACAAGACCTCCAAAAGGTCAAGTACGCAATTGTTTCGACCCATGGGTTCTCCCTAACTTCTAGGGAGTACTTTTGAGTCGTTACACTTGACATAATAGATTGTTATAGCCTAGTGGTTTAATGTCTTGAATGTTGGTTTAAACATCTTTAATGAGTCAATGCTCATGTGTTCAAATCTCACTTGCAACAATTTTTTCCCCTTTTTAAAAAGAGCTTTTGTTGTTTAATTTTTGGACCCTCTTCATAAAAAATTTGGCTCCGCCACTGCCTTGAAGAATTCATGAGTAAGTATAATGACTATGAATTTGCACGAATGATGCTCCTTGACGCTTGTTTCATACTAAATGATATCGAGATATCAATAAGGTCCACACCAAATTCTTCCTCTAAACAGAACAACTGTATCAAACAACTTGAAATTGCGGTTTATTTGGTCACTAGACGTGATCTTTATTTGCTCGAAAATCAGGTATCAATGGATAGCCACGTAGCCTCAAGTATGGAAATTTGGAAAATTTGAAACCAAGTTCTTTTTTTTTGTTGTTGGAAACATGTCTGTTATTAGTAGTGGATATTAATTTCTATACATATATATTAAATCTTGACCTTTTGTTAAATGCATGCAGGTACCTTTTCGCATTCTCAAGATCTTGGTTAAGTTGAGATGTGAAGATGATCAAGGTGGTGGATACCATTCATTTGAAGAGAGGGTAAAAAGCTATTGTTCTCAAATGTTTTTCGATAAGCAAGAGGACATCAAAATGAAAATAACACGATAATTAAGAAAGACCCCCTCACCTTCTTGAAGTTTTTCGTAGAGTACTTTTCAATGGTAGTAAAGATGAATCTAATACCACACAATCGTGTAGTTATGATTTCATCTTTGATTATTTTCGCAATTATTGGAGGAAAAATCATGTACCACACAAATGAGGATTGCTCACAAACGTTTTTCGTTCCGTCATGGATTTGAAATCAAAGGGGATTCATTTTATGCCTAGTGATTGATTCATTAAAAGGTGTGAGGTTTACATCTCACTATTACTATGGAAAACTAAAATTCCCATGCTGGTATGTTTCAACATACACTAAAGTATTTTTCATGAACATGATAGCATATGAATTATGTCCAAATGGTCCAAATGATAGAGTTGTTGTGTCATACATAAATTTCATGAAATCACTATTGATTTCACCAAATGATGTGAAAGAATTGAGAGAAGAGATATAATATTCAACACATTGGGAAGTGATGAAGAAGTTGTACAAGTTTACAAAGGATTAAAAACTTATGGGGCAGATGATTCATTACTTTTCAAGAGTGTTAACAGGAATATTCAAAGAACATTATAATAGCAAAGGGAAGATTGATTGCTGAACTAATTGATTGTTACTATTTTTCTTACATTCTTGACTATTTTTCAAACTTATTATGGTAGTCCATTTTATCATTCTTTTCATGAATGATAGAATAACAACCGACATATTCAGTGCAATTTCATAAGTGGAGTCTATTGTTTCTGATTCTTTTCCCCCTTCCAAATAGACGGTTTGCTTTTTTTATTTCACTCGATGTTCATTATTTGTGTTTGAGCCTTATTATATTTGAATTATAGTTGAAAAGTCCAATATTAGAGGTAAATTACTCTCTAACAAATGTAACTTCATATTTAGAGCTCAAACCATATATATCTTCAGCATGTACAAGAATGCCATATATTTGTTGTTATCTTTTGGCTTAGATAGGCAACCAACTTTTCCCCTACTGGATCAAAGGAAAAACTCTTTCCTCTCATTTTAACTTGGCAGATTTCTCGGCCCTTTGGATAAAATATCACACACTTCTTGACCTCAAACGTAAGTTTAAAATCATTCTGCAAAAGTTCCCCTACACTCAACGAATTTAGATCAAGTTCAGGAACGAAAAGTATATCTGAGATTAACTTTGTACCTAAGTAGCTTCTTTTCCACTTCTTCTATCTTTCCTTAGCTTCTTTCGGCTTAAAATGATCGCAGTGAGAGTGAGAATCCCTTTGGACCTCTAGGGGAATGAACGTTTTAGAGTAGGGAGGGATCTAAAAGCCCTCCAATGTGTTGCAAATCATATGACAATGACATAAGTAAATTAAATTAATTAGAATGACATTGATCAGTAGGAAGCTGTTAAGTGGAGTGCATTCAACAGGAAGACCAATAATGGGCTGAAAATATTGTTCTTTCTTTCGTAAGACATATCTTTTACTTTTGTAATCTTTTTTAAGACATACCCTTGTTAGAGTTCACAGCAAAGCTGCAGTAAAACTTTCTAAAGTCGAAGCAAGCATAATTTGGGTTCTTTCTTCCTTGTAAGCCTATGAAATAAGTTCAATGAAATGTAGGAGAAACCAAAATTTGATGAATCGAGGAAAGAAGAAAGAGTCTATCTTATTTAAAAGTCAAAAAAGGGAAAGTTTCTTAGTTTCACTTCCTTGAGCAGACTACTAACGTGCAATGTGTTATTTGTGGATTGTTAGTTAATCAATTTAAAAAGGGATGGACTATTACAGATAATTGGTCAAAGGAGATGCTCATCATAGCTCCCAACAAATTTAAGTTGTTGACAAACCACTATTCTTAGCAGAGAGTAAAACTCTTGAACACTTGGTAGAAAAACATTCTTCAAATAACATAAACAATTGCATATCAAAAAAGGATTTAATACGAAGCAACACACACAAAAAGAGAGATCTTACAGAATTACACATCAGGATCCATAACAACATCACACAACGAACTTGCAGCTTTACACAAGACTACATAATTTAAAGTCAAAACTGCATATTACAGGATGGTGAATTCTTGTGGTATATATGTACACCACCATCGTAGGTAAGGCAATTTCATTAGCTGACATAGACAAGATAAAACATATAAGTTGACACCAAAATTAAAGCACCAATCACAACTATCAGTTTCGCCTCCTTATACACTAAAAGGGTAGCTAGAGCTGAATATATGTCGAAGAATGGATCTTAAAAGATTTAGAAAGTAAATCATTAATGCTAACCTCAGATACCCTTCTTTCCATTTCTGCTTCAAGATATTGAATCACTCTTTTTCGTTCTGTGTAACCATCTATCTGTCTAATGCAGTACTCCTTCAATTAGCACAGAATCATATATAATATCATATATAGTATCATATTTATATATATATATATATATATATATATATATAAAAAAAAAAAGAGAACCGTAGACCCGCCTATGTGGCGCCACCACAAATCAGGATTCCCATTTAATTTATTTTATTTCCAGAACTAGCCTTTCTCTTTCGTGAAACATTGTGACTTTTATGAAAAATTGTGACTTTTATGAAAAGTTGTGTCTTTTTATGAAAGATAGTAACCTTTACAAAGGGTTGTAACTTTTCCAAAGAGTTGTAATCTTTTCGAAAAGTTGTCACTTTTATAAAGAGTTTCCACTTTCATGAAATGTTGTGACTTTTATGAAAGGTTGTGACCTTTTTGAAGGATTGTAACTTTCCCAAAGAGTTATAACCTTTTCCATAAAATACAATAATCATTTCTTCGCACAGCCCTTTATTGTCGATAAATAGATAACTTTCCTCTTATTTTAAAACAAAGGAAATTTTGAACTACTTTTTTTCCTTCTGGACAATCAAATAGTTGTGTACCTTTCTCATGTTGAATGGCTCACGGACACCATTGTTTTTGTATCAATTCATTGGTGAATAAAATTGTTCTATCTTGAGATGATCTATTCCTTTACACATCAGGTACTAGAGGAGAATAATTTTCTTAAGGGGACACTGTGCATTCAACGGGCTAAACTTTTTCCATTATGTTTCATTCTATTTTTGAACATCCTGGTATGTTCTTTACAGATATAAATTTAGGCTTATATTATTAATTGTTATTTTGTGTACTTGTTTTAAACGTTGTTGTTTATGTTTATGCAAAGTTATTGTTATGAGTATTCGTTAATACAGATTAAATAACAAACGCTAATTGGGTATTCAAGCAAGTTTTATGTACTGAAAATTTTTAAGGTACCATAAAAAAAGCCCTTACTAATATGTAAATTCTTGATCAGCAACGTCATTCCTTTACATAAAAGGATGTGACTTGTGTTCTTTAAAAAAACCTCCACCAGTTAATAACTTTGCATGGCCATATTTTTTTGTTTTAATGTTGTTGTTATGTATTTTTACTAGTTTTTATGAGTCTATATTATGAGGACATTAAGGATTGAAAGTTGATCGAAGTGTTAGTCAATTTTTTGTGGTATGTTATTTCAAAACATAGGAACTTTTCTGGTTTGGATGATTTGTTATCATCATTGGGTATCTCACAGTTTAATCCCTTTAATGTATGTTTTTTCTCGCTGTTTTAAACATAAGAACTTTTCTGGTTTGAATGATTTGTTATCATCATTGGATATCTCATAGTTTAGTCCCTTTAATGTATGTTTTTTCTCGCTGTTTTATTGTTTTCGCAAAATTGTATTGATTATTTTTCATTCGGTATGTATATTATCTCACTTGGACAAAACTTTACATCCATTTATAGTGTTTCTTTTTTCCTTCTCATTCGGCTCTTCAAAATATTTATCGTGTATGTTCTTAAATATTTTCGGCAAACTTAATTTGAAGAATATGAAACAAAACAGACTTTAAATAAATATAATATCTTAAACTACAAAATATATGTCTATTAACCTAGATTGGTTGTCCTTCTTGTCCCAAGTTATTGTTGAGTGTTTGAGTTATCTAGATTAGACTCAATTTTAAATTTTTAATGTTCGAGAATATTTTCTTTAAAATGAGTCTAGAGTCCAAAATTTTATCTACTTGTACTTTCATAATGCAACATATATATATATATACACATATTTCTGAACAAGTCGTAAAGTTGCATTCATTAAGCATCTAGAAGGACTTTCAAAGAATCCGTTTATTGAAGAATGAATTTCTAAAAGGGTCAATAATATTATTTTGTTATTTTTTCAAATTTATTTTTCTCCTTCTATAAAATTTGTTAGAGTAACAAAGTAACAATAACGAAAAGTGGTGAACGCTTGACCTCATACAAGTAGATTGTCTCTAAAACAAATTATTTATGTTTTTGTAATGTACATTTTGTTGTTGTTTCAAATTTATTTTCTCCTTCTATATATATATTTTTCATATGGAATTATTATAACCATAAAATTATCAACTTCTATATTTTTCATGTAAAAAATATAGAAAAAGTGATGTTTAATCGCTACATAAGAACATCACTAAACTTTAACAAGATAGTTATATCATCAAACATATATATATTATGACAAATTATGTAAAAGATAAAAATGATTAGATATGAAGATATTTTTAATCATTAATTATATATTTACAATTTTGAAATATTGGTGATAATGTCAAATTATTTATTTTTGTTGAAATGTTCTAAAAACCTGCGAAAACTTTTTTTTTTTTCTTATGTAAGTCAATTATTGGAAAGGTTGTTCAAAAGCTTATAAAGATTATTTATGCCCGCGCAAAGCGCAGGTAAATTACCTAGTATATATATAAAAGAAAATCTTAGATCTGCCTATGTGGCGTCACGACAAACTAGAATTTCCTTTTAAATTTATTTATTTCCAAAACAAGTCTTCCCCTTTCATGAAAAATTGTGTCGACTTTTACGAAGAGTTGTGACTTTAATGAAGTGTTGTGACTTTTACAAAAAGTTGTGATTTTTATGAAGAGTTACGACTTTAATGAAGAGTTGCGACTTTCATGAAAAGTTACGACTTTTATGAAAAGTTGCGACTTTAATGAAGAGTTGCAACTTTAATGAAAACTTGTAACTTTTATAAAAGGTTATGACATTTTCCAAGGGTTCTAACTTTTCTAAATAGTTGTAACATTTCCGATAAGGCACAATAAATATTTGTGTACTAGCCCTTTGTTGTATATAAATAGCGGGATTTCCTCTCATTTTAAAAATAACGAAAATTCTAAACCTCCTCTTCTTCTTCACAACTAATTTTTTGTGTACTTTGTTCCCGTTGAGAGGTTCACTGACGCTGTTGTTTATGTTACAGATCTTGGTATATATTTTTTACAATCATTAATTTATGCTTATGTTATTAAGGATAAATGATAAGATGTAATAAATTTTATTTTCTTTTACATTATTAATGTTTGTTACCACGTAATCTTGTATGTGAGATAATATAATGTTTTGATTTTAATAACTGATAGATTTAAAATATTATTTTATAAAGTCGCACGGGTAATTTTACTAGTATATATATATATATATATATATAAAGTAAAACCTTAACCCAGTGACATGGCACCACCACAAGTGAGGGAATCTCTTTATATTTATATATTGCCAGAAATACCCTTCCCCTCTTCAGTAGAACACACAAAATCAAACGCTGCTTTTCTACTACCAATTTATTTAGAATTTTGTATCAATTAAATTTATCAAAATAAGAATTTTATGAATTTTTCTGTCGTTTAATAGGGTACGATGTCATTACAATGAAAAAAACTTTCAAGCTTTCCGGAAGGCGCAATATGGTGCAATAAGCATCAATTCTTTCTGTTTTCTCTCTGTAACACATTCTCTTTTCTTACTTTTTTTTTTCACTTGCACTTCAGATTCAAGAATGATTTTTTTTTAATTACTAAATACAGGTAAGTGTAGAAATTTATTTTTGGAAAAAAATAAAATAAGATGGGAGGTAGACAATGAGGGAAAATAAAGAATGTGAGTGGCAGTTTGAGCAGAAGAATTGAACTGTTGTATTGAAGAAGAGTATTAAATATTGAACTGTAGTATTGATGAAGTGTTTAACACTTTGTATTAGTGTAGAGGAAGATAAAGAAGCTTTCATTTTAGCAAAAAAAATAAAATAAATTATTCTGTTGTGTCAAAACAAATTTAATAATAAATTTGATTGTTTTTTATTGTTACAAATTAAAGAGATATTACATCTTGATGAGTCTCCTTTTCCAACATATTTATCTATCCATAGCTTCTCACATTTCTTACCTCCTGAAGGACCTCCCTTCATGACACTTTTAACACCAAAGAACAACCTAAACTGACAAATTAAACATGATGCTCTTCCCTTGCAAATAAACTCAACTCTTATTGTTACGTTTTCCTCCTTTCCATACAATCTTCCGGTTTCTACTCCCTAAGATCCCTTTCCAAAATTATTTCCCTTCCCCAAACTTCTCAGGGCTGCTTACAATTGCACGAAACAAACTATTTCATAAAACGGCAACATAAAACGCTACTTCAACCTCATCAACCTTAAGCAGCTGCTTCTCGTGTCCATTCGTGTTTCAACTATTGTTGCACTTCAAAAACGTCACGCCTATTCACAACAGACACCATTGTCTTATAAATAGAAAGGATATTTAACCTGCCTAGAGCCACAACACGCGTATAATTCCCTTTTCCTCAACCTACCTGTTTCTCCTGTTTAAGGCAGTGACTCACATATCATAATTTGCCAAACTCAAGTGGTGCCTTCTCTCCTTCTACTCACAAATTTGCTTGTAAACCTCTTCACCATATCTCCAACCCATCAACTTCATACCGCCCCGTCAAACATTGATTTTATATGCAGCCTGCGATTCTACTGCTTTGGAGTTGTTCGGAATGCCATCCCAAATCCTTACGATAATGGAAGTTCCTCCACTGTTGCATTTGCCCTTACCTCCATGTATGACGTTCTATTAATATCCTCCATACACATTGTTGCGATTCTCGTGTAATATGTACAACAATAATAAATAGGTTCAAAAAAATTGTTCGAAGATTCTGTGATTATTATTAGGAACTTCAGAGCTTCAGAAAGTACCAATGGATATAGATCAGTGTCAACACAGTTAAAAATCACCTTCCTTGAGAGAACCGAAGTCAAGAAACTACAAGAAAAGAGTGTTCATATCCCTGAAAATGGTTTCCAATTTATTCAACCCGAGATGATTCATTCAAGGGTCTGTAACAACATTGTGTTATCAGCTATCCTAATTCCTACCATTGTTGGATTCCACATTCATCTTATAACAAAAATAATACTAGCCCAACTCATCTTATAGGAGTGATCGGCTAACTATTCGGCATGGATGACTAGAGATTGATGGGTGAAAGTGGATAAGGCGAGACATTCAGATTCTCACCGAATCATAATCTACTTTACTCATATTAAGTGTACTTTGATTCATTCCCTTATACGAAAACAAGATACAAAATGCACCCTTATTTATTCAACAAATATACTTTAACTACATATTAGAAGAACCATATGTTAGGTTGTGGAGCCTGATTAATATTTGATGTACTGTCATATATATTAATGTCACGACCCAAAATCGAGCCGCGAGTGGCACCCACACTTATCCTACTATGTGAGCGAACCAACCAATCTAAAACCCCAACATATTGAACAAAATACAAAGCGGAAGACTTAAAACTCATTAACGAAAACAATTAAATAACTTTTAAAATTTATAACCCATTATCCCCAAAATCTGGAAGTCATCATCACAAGAACATCTATCCTCAAGTTACTAATCTAAAAGTATCTAAGAAGCTAAAATAAATAAAAGGCTAGTCCATGCCGGAAGTTCAAGGCATCAAGACATTGAAGAGAAGATCCAGTCCAAGCTAGAAGCATTAGCTCACCCTGAAATCCGGTGTAGTGAAGACTGGCTAGAATCGCTGCTGAGTTGAAGACGACGGTACGTTTGCTGCATTCCCCAAATAACAAAGAAAGAAACAACAAGTAGGGGGTCAGTACAAAACACAAGTACTGAGTAGGTATCATCGGCCAACTCAAAATAGAAAACAGTATATATCAGTTCATATCATAAATCAACTACAATACTCAACATGTAGCAACAAGTACTATAATCATCAATAAGTACTACCAAGTTCATCCATGAGGACTCAAGCCTCAATACCACACTCATTTGGGAATTAGGTTCATTACATTGAGTATATTAACATCTCTCAAGATTCATTATCTTTCTTCCTCTTGTGCGGTACTTGAACTCCGATCCCCTACTACTATTGTGTCGGAACGTGGACCACCGATCCCCAATTCTATGTGTCGGCACGTGTGACACTCCGATTCCCTACTTCTACGTGTCGGTTCGTGACACCCGATCCCTTAATACTATGTGTCGGAACGTGACACTCCGATCCCCTACTTCTACGTGTCGGTTCGTGACACTCCGATCCCCTAATTCTATGTGTCGGAACGTGACACTCCGATCCCCTACTTCTACGTGTCGGTTCGTGACACCCGATCCCCTAATACTATGTGTCGGAACGTGACACTCCGATCCCCTACTTCTACGTGTCGGTTCGTGACACCCGATCCCCTAATACTATGTGTCGGAACGTGACACTCCGATCCCCTACTTCTACGTGTCGGTTCGTGACACCCGATCTCCTAATACTATGTGTCGGAACGTGACACTCTCGACGGTCCATCGTGCCCATGACGGTCCGTCATTGGATACGTCGTCTCAGACAGTTTTTCCAGAAATAAAATCTGCTGCTCAAAACGACTAAGCAGGTCGTTACACTTTGACCTTAAATCGTCTACATATCTCTAGCATTATAAGAATGAGGTTATGTGTTATTCTGGATTTAGGAACGGACTAAGCTTCTAAAATTGAAATAATGGTATGAGATTCGAATAGAAGCAATATTAGCTTGAGTAGATAAGATATCTCAAGGCGGTATGAATAGTGTAAGGAAGATAAGAATAACTTCAGTTATGAGAGGAAAAGATCATACAAGTAGTGCAAGAGATGAGAAGGCCTTTATTGCAGTAGATATATAAGTATGGAAGTCATATTTTAAAGAAAAGTTGATCTCATCTGTAATTTGTCAGTCTCTTCAAACCCGAAAAATGTGATATGACTAAATAAAATGATTAGGACATATGTAGTGATTAAATGGTAAAATAGTTTATTAACATGATGTAATTTTCCATAGAGATCATGAAAAATTGTCTTAAGACAATAAGGATGACATCTTAGGGCCACGATACGCAAAAATTTAATTCGTAGGTCATGGAATAATTGTTGTAGAATAAATTAAATTCTTAGGTCATGAGATGATGTCCGCGGGCCATGAAAATGGTGTCTTTTTACTATAACGTCTTTGAAACATGATAATCATAAATTTAATCATTAGGTCATGAAATAATGTCTGCAAACCATGAATTAAAGAATTTAGAATATGGCACCTTTGGAACATTAAAACAATGATAAAAGAGTGTGGATCTATTTTTTGATGCAATTTGGCCATATTGCGATATTTACAGCTTGATTTGATAGATATTTCTGCAGATATATTTTTGGGGGCTCAATAGATTTCCGTAACTTGATTAAACCTTAGATCGAAGTTAATGTGATTCTCGGACTCAATATTATTCTCTACATGACAATCATACATTTGATTTGGTTATCTTACCTAAAGATCTAAAAGCTATGGAAAATAGTGGGTTATTTTGGGTGAAACATGAAGATGGTAATCCAGTTCCATGGTACAAAGCTAGATTAGTTGTGAAGGAATTTAACCAGAAAAAGAGAAATGATTTTGATGAGCTATTCTCTCCAATTGTGAAGATGTCATCCATCGTGTGTTTCTAGGCTTGCCTGCAAGTCTGGACTTGGAGGTTGAACAAATGGTTGTAAAAACGGTTTTCCTCCATGGTGACTTGGATGAAGAAATTTCTATGGAGAAATCGGAAGGCTTTGAATTCAAGGGAAAAGAGAATTGTGTTTGCAAGTTGAAGAAGAGCTTGTACAGTTTAAAACAAGCTCACAAGCAATGGTACAAGAAGTTTGGTTCTATTATGAGTAGCAGGGCTTTAAGAAGACTTCTTCTGACCATTGTGTTTTTGTGTGAAATCTCTTTGGTGAATTTATTATTGTTTTGCTTTATGTTGATGACATGTTTGTTGTTGGTCATAATACTTGCAGGAATAAAAAGTTGAAGAAAGATTTGAATAAGTCTTTTTCTATGAAAGACTTGGGAATAGAAAGACAAATTCTTGGCATGCAGATTGTTCGTGATAGAGATACCATGAAGTTCTAGTTGTCAGAGGATAAGTACATTCAGAAAGCACTTCGTAAATTTAACATGGACAAAGCTAAGGGTGTCGGTACACCTTTAGCTATGCAATTCAAATAGAGTACTAAGTGTAACATCTCGCAACTAGAAGGAACTAGAAAAGAGCTTAAATCTGAAAATACTCATTTTTGGAAAGAAAAAGAAAACCTGGAAAATTTGTCTAAGTTAGGAAAATGAGTTTTGGTCATTTTCATACGATCATAACTCCTAGATCAGGATAAGTTAGGAGTAGTTCCAGACATGCTTGGAAAGCCCTTAGAACATAATTGAAGTTTTCGTTGAATTCTTGATGGTTGTGTTGTTAAAGTTTTCATTCATGTTTCCGGGTGTAATTTTGGGTTGAATTTATTGTATATTTATAGTACTAGTGATCCTAACTGTTTGGGGAAAGAACGATGGAAGTTTAGAGGGTTTAGAGATGAAAAGCGAAAAAGAAAAGCCGAGAGAACTTGGGTACAAGGGTTGGGGTAATGCACCTCTCAGAGCCCCAAAGGACAACCTCTATCCATAGGACCTTGGGGCTCCGCACCAGCCATAGAGACCCACCCTGTTCTCTGTAAGATGAGGGCTGGAGCCCCACGCCTCTCAGAGCGGCAGGGATGCCAGTTTTTCCCATTCTTTCCCCACATTTTCGTACTAGTTCCTAAGTGATGCACCAATATTTCTTAGTTGATTCCAACGCTCTAAGATACATCTAAACTTCATGAAATCATCCATAAATATGAGATCATGAACCTTGAATCCATAATACAATTCAAAGAAAGTTAAGATTAAAGTCAAAGAAGCTAAGAGTCAAGTCTAGAAGTTAAGAAGAAAGTCAAAGCAAAATTCTTAAAAGTTTTCAAGAGTCTTTCTCAATGTTTTAACTTTGTTTTTAAGACTCAAGTTTCAGGCCAAGTATAGAGTAAGGAGTTGAGTTTATTTCTCAAAGGTTATAAGAGAACTACGTATTCCCTAAGAGTTTATAAATGTTTTCACATTTAAGATAAGAGGAAACTAAGACTTCCTAGAGAGTTTTGAGCAAGAAAAGGGAACATCGATTCCAAGAGAGCCTTTAAGCTAAGTGTTGAGCAATTATCTCAACCCAAAGAAAGAAGTTATTTTAAAAACACATGAGCTAAGTATATTTTTGAGAGTAGTATTGAGCACCGAGGATATCTGAAAAGCCCCACTAAGTAGAGTCCATTTCATGGGTGTGAAGTGCACCACATCTAATGAGAAGGATGCTATGAAGTGTTTTAGGAAAAATTCACTTTCTTGATATTCTTATCGTGTGTTGGTATGATCTCCTTTCTAATTCATCGTTATGCGCTTAAGATCATGCCATGTCGTAGAGTTCACGCATGGAATGCTAATGCACGCAATGCTACCGCAGTTCTTTTAGTCCCAGACCATGAGGTTTAGAATGTAGAGTTATGGAATGTGATTCAAATTTTGGCTCAAAGTATGACCAACCAGAATAATCAATAAGTTCCAGTTCCTACTAATAGAAATAGTGGATAAGTGGCAACTAGGATTCGACATTTAGTTAGGAAGAATCCACTTAAGTTTTAGGGTCCCAAGTTGTGTGAGGACCCACAGAAGTTCATTGATGAGGCTAAAAAATTATTTGGTGTGATGCAAGTAACTGGTAGTGATAGGGTGAAATTGGCATCCAACCATCTTAAGGATGTAACTCACATATGGCTCACTCTGTGGAAAGACAACATAGACTAATTTTTCTTTTGTAACTCAGTATAGTAATAAACTTCAGTGTAAATCCAAAAACTCTCTCAGAACCTTTATCAGTATCTACTCCAGTTGGTGACCCAGTTATAGCTAGACAGGTATATAGAAATTGCCCATCACAGTCTCTCAGAAAATCACCTTAGCAGATATTAGCTTCTAGAGTTAGAAATGGTAGACTTTGATGTCATTCTAGGCATGGATTGGTTACATTCCTGTTATGCCTCAGTTTATTGTAGAACTAGGATTGTTCGTTTTCAGTTTACAAATGAACCAATCTTAGAATGGAAGGGTAGTAGCTTAGCTCCTATGAGACGATTCATTTCTTACCTTAAGGACAGAAAGATAATCTCTAAGGGTTATATCTATCAACTAGTTCGAGTTAAGGATTCTAACTTTGAAACCCCAACTCTTGAGTCAGTTCCAGTAGTCGGTGAGTTTCCAAAAGTCCTTCCAGAAGATCTTACCAGAGTTCCTCCTGAAAGGGAAATCAACTTTAGAATTGATCTCCTTCCATATACCCAACCTATTTCTATTCATCCATACAGAATCGCTCCAGCAGAGCTTAAGGAATTGAAAGATCAGTTGAAAGACCTTTTAGATAAGGGTTCATTAAAACTAGTATTTTGTCATGGGGTGCACCAGTGTTGTTTGTAAAGAAGAAAGATGGTTCTCTTAGAATGTGCATTGACTATAGACAGTTGAACAAGGTAAAAATCAAGAATATGTATCCCATCCCTAGGATTGATGACTTGTTTGACCAACTTCAGGGTGCTTGTCATTTTTCAAAGATAGAACTCAGATCGGGTTATCATCAGCTCAGAGTCAAAGATAATGACATTCCAAAAACCGCCTTTAGAAATCGTTATGGTCATTATAAATTTTTACTTATGTCGTTTGAACTAATTAATGCTCCTGCAACTTTCATAGATTTGACCAGAGTGTTCAAATAGTACTTGGACTTGTTCGTTATTGTATTTATTGATGATATCCTCATTTACTTTAGGAATGAGGAAGAACATACGAGTCATTTATGATTTGTTTTACAGACTCTCAAAGATCGCCAATTATTCGCTAAGTTTATCAAATGTGATTTCTTGTTGCAATCCGTTGCTTTCCTTGGTCACATTGTATCTAGCGAGGGGATTCAAATATATTCGCAGAAGATAGAAGTTGTGAAACAATGGCCCAAACCTACATCTGCTATATATATGAGAAGTTTCTTAGGTCTAGCGGGTTACTACAGAAGGTTCGTGGAAGGATTTTCATGCATAGCCTCACTATTGACTAGGTTGACTCGAAAGATGGTCAATTTTCAATGGTCAGATGATTGTGAGAAAAGCTTTACATAATTGAAAACTAGATTGACTACAACTCATGTCTTGACTCTACTAGAGGGTTCAAATGGTTATGTGATCTATTTTGATGCATATAGAGTTGGCCTAGGTTGTGTGTTGAGGTAATGATATAAGGTTATAGCTTATGCTTCTAGATAACTTAGGTGCATGGGAAAAACTATCTAACTCATGACCTCGAGCTTACAGCAGTGGTATGTGCACTCAAGATCTGGAGATAATACTTGTATGGAGTTCATGTAGATGTGTTCACTGACCATAAGAGCTTTCAATATGTGTTCACCTAGAAAGAGTTGAATCTTCGCCAGAGAAGATTGCTTGAAATCCTTAAGGATTATGATATGAGTGCGCATTACTATCTTGGTAAGGTGAATGTAGTAGCAGATGTTTTTAGCAGGTTATCTATGGGTAGTGTAGCCATGTTGAGGAAGAAAGAAAGGAACTAGTGAAGGATGTTCACAGGCTTACTCGCTTGAGAGTTCGCCTAATAAGCATATCAGACAGTGGTGTAACAGTTCAGAATGGTGCAGAATCTTCTTTGGTAGAGAAAGTTAAGGAAAACTAAGACANCATCACCTCGGCCGTTTTGGTGACCACCATTACCGCGCCACCACGTCCTCCAGAATAACGTCTCTACCATAGACCACCTGTCTCTACCTCAGCTATTGGGGTTCCATAACTCTGTTTGGACAATTCCTCCTAATATGTCCAGTCTCCCCACATCCATAACACTCTCCTCTGGATTCAGCATAGGTCCTCTCCTCCGCCGAGAAGTGTTGAACCGGTCTGAAAAGTGGCCCCAACGACAGTCTGTAGTGAAGACTAATTGGGGTCGGACTGAGTAGCCTCCTGAACCCTGTCCGCTAGAGTAGAACATTAAACTCACCTCCCTTTCCGAAACCTTTTTGGATTGTCGATTCCATGGGGAAGTCCAGCTGGCTTCACCTCCTTCGCACAATCTATCAACGAAGTCTACTCACTTCTTGAAAGGATGATTGGCCGTAGCCCGCTACCTGTAAGGCTAAAACCCTCACTCTGACCTCAACCCCTGTCACAAAACGGCGAATCCGTTCTTGTGGACTGAACCAAAAGTTTTGGGTGGCATACCTGGATAAGGCAAGAAACGGTTAGCCGCATATGCAGTACAGACATCCTACCTTGCTCTAGGCTCAAGAACTCATCCATTTTCCTATCCCTCAAAGTCCGGGGAATATACTTCTCCATAAACAAACTAGAGAATGATGCCCAAGTCATAGGTGGTGCCTCTGTTGGTTGACACTCAACTTGTGACCGCCACCACATTTTGGCGTTCCCTTGAAACTGATAACTCACGAACTCAACACCAAACCGTTCTACTATACCCATCCTGTGTAGTAGCTCATGACAGTCAACCAGAAAATCGTAAGCATCCTCAGATTCAGCACCCTTGAAGACTGGAGGTTTCAATTTCAAGACTTACTGAAAAGTTCATGCTGATCATTTGTCATTATAGGCCCTGTAGTCAGACGAGGAAACGTGCCTATTTCCAATGAAGTATCCATGCGGGGAGCCATAGTGGCCGCATGTTGTATCTCCGGAACCTGAGGTGCTGGTGCAGAAAACACTGGAGGTGTCTGACCCTGATCAGATAACCCGCTAAGATAAGCAAGAACCTGATTGATCATCTCTGGGTAGGTTGGGGTGGCAATTCCTCATTCTGTGCTTGTTCATTCTCCCCTTCCTCACCCTCTCTTACCATTTCCTCTGTCGGTGGAGGAGTCACCGCCCTAGTACCAGGTGGGCTAGGTGCTTGTCCTCTTCCTCTAGAGGACGTCCTCCCACGACCTCTTCCACGGCCTCATCGCGACTGTGCATCTCCGAGCTACAGCCCCAGTGCTGGCTCAGCACGTTTCTTGTCTTGCCGGTGTTGGGTGCAGTCGTTGCTCTAGATAACCATCTGTGAAATAGAGTGAAGATTGTCAGATCCCAATTTGTATCACCTAAGATACCATTGAATCCAGTATAGCACTAAAGAGAAAAAGAAGAGTGAATTTTCCTAAGTCTAGTACCGCTCAAAGAAAAGCAAACGGCGGCCCACACCGTTCTTTAAGACTCTACATAGACCCGTTCTTGTTGGATGAGACCAACGAAGCCTAATGCCCTCTGATACCAATTTGCACGAACCAAAATCTAGCCGCAGTGGCACCCACACTTATCCTACTATGTGAGCGAACAACCAATCTCAAATTCCAACTATTGAACAAAAATACAAAGCGTAAGACTTAAAATCATTATCCCCAACTCTGGAAGTCATCATCAAAAGAACATCTATCCTCAAGTTACAAATCTAGAAGTATCTAAGAAGCTAAAATAAATAAAAGGCTAGTCCATGCCGGAAGTTCAAGGCATCAAGACATTGAAGAGAAGATCCAGTCCAAGCTAGAAGCATTAGCTCACCCTGAAATCCGGTGTAGTGACGACTGGCTAGAAGTGCTGCTGAGTTGAAGACGACGGTACGTTTGCTGCATTCCCCAAATAACAAAGAAAGAAACAACAAGTAGGGGGGTCAGTACAAACACAAGTACTGAGTAGGTATCATCGGCCAACTCAAAATAGAAACAGTATATATCAGTTCATATCATAAATCAACTACAATACTCAACATGTAGTAACAAGTACTATAATCATCAATAAGTACTACCAAGTTCATCCATGAGGACTCAAGCCTCAATACCACACTCATTTGGGAATTAGGTTCATTACATTGAGTAGATAAACATCTCTCAAGATTTATTATCTTTCTTCCTCTTGTGTCGGTACGTGACACTCCGATCCCCTACTACTATGTGTCGGAACGTGACACTCCGATCCCTTAATTCTACGTGTCGGTTCGTGACACCCGATCCCTTAATACTATGTGTCGGAACGTTACACTCCGATCCCCTAATTCTATGTGTCGGAACGTGACACTCCGATCCCCTAATTCTATGTGTCGGAACTGGACACTCCGATCCCCTAATTCTACGTGTCGGAACCGGCACTTCCCGATTCCCCTATTATGTGTCGGTTCGTGACAACCAGACCCACTAAATTACTATGTGTCGGATACGGACCTCCGATCCCCTAATTCTAGTGTCGGTTCGCGAACACCCGATCCACTTAAAACATTGCTGTGCGGAACGTGACACTCCGATCCCCTAATTCTATGTGTCGGAACGTGACACTCCGATCCCTTAATTCTATGTGTCGGTTCGTGACACCCGACCCACTAATACTATGTGTCGGAACGTGACACTCCGATCCCCTAATTCTAACAATTCATCAAGCCTTCTTTTATACCAAGGCATCACCAATCTCATTACTTTAGTTCATCAAGCCTTCTTTTATACCAAGGCATCATCAATAACAAGGTGAATTAGGGTTTCTTCAAGATTTTGGATTCAAAGCTTCATTAAGCTTATTTTATCACAAACACATAATCACATTCATGAAAGCCATAAGATTAAGCATATAGGAGGGTTTACCATACTACAATCACATATATTCACTATTAAGAGTTTAATACAAATAGTTTCTGTATCAACCATAACCTACTTCACCAAGGCTCCTTGACAACAAAGCAAATCTTCCAAACTTCTGTTTCCTCTTGGTTTGTCTCTCTCTATACGATCGTTCCCTTCTTCTCCTTGTTTCTCTATTTTTTTTCTCCCTAAACTCTCTCTCTTTTCCCCCATTTCGCCTTCTAATTAGGTTATTAAAAGATGATGCAAACCACCCACAAATAACTCACGGGGTCATCTCCTTTACCACCCCAAAGATTTGGCGTTTTAACATTACCCACTAAAACTTTATAATTTATTTAGCAAGACTAGTCCCATAAAACTCCCCTTTAATTAAAAAAACTTTACAGAAATTGGACCCAGACTGGATTACGCAACCGTGACGGTCCGTGTGCGACGATGGTCCGTCCTGCACTTCCGTCACGACGGACAGGGAGAATTGCTCTCAGTACCCAATTTTCTCAAGAGTTGAAAGTGTTCTGAAAAACGGAACCTCCAACGGTCGTCCTGTCTGTGTGACGGGTCCGTTTCCCTGCAGGTCCGTCACAGACTTCAGAGAAATTGCATACTCAAAGTACCCAATTCTCAAGAGGTGTGTGGAAGTGTATTGAAACGGACACACCTTACAACGGCCGTCATGTTGTGACGGTCCGTCCTTGCAGGTCCGTCACATGACTTCAGAAGGAGGGAGATGGCTCTCAGTACCCACATTCTCAGAGTTGAAGTGTTCTGAAACGGACATTACACAACGGTCCGTCATGTCTTTGATGGTCCGTCCTGCAGGTCCGTCACAGAGTTCAGAGAGTCGATTTCAGCACTCAAATATAAGAATTCCAAGTGTTTGGAACGAGACACCCTCGACGGTCCGTCGTGCCCATGACGGTCCGTCGTTGGATACGTCGTCTCAGACAGTTTTCCAGAAATAAAATCTGTTGCTCAAAACGACTAAGCAGGTCGTTACACAAAGGGTTCTCAAAAACCTTAAGGTTGTTGTGACTAAGAGTTAGTCTTGACGTTTTCCCACTTCTGAAAGAACTTTGAGGTACATACAGATGCGTCAGATTTTGTCATTGGGGGAGTATTAATTCAATATACACACCCAATAACATTTGAGAGACGCAAATTGAATGAGATGAAACGACTCTATATGGTGCAAGAGAAAGAGATGGAGGTCATCTTACATTGCCTACGCACGTGGAGACATTACTTAATAGGCTCCAAGTTCGTGGTTAAGACCAACAATGAGGCCACTATCTTATTCCGGTCACAAAAAATCACCTCGAAGTAAGTTAGGTGGCTAGAATTTCTAGCCAAGTTTGACTACGTCTTAGAGTATTAGACGAGACAGGGTGGTTTGGTGTCCGATGCACTGAGTAGGAAGACTAAGCTCGCTTCAATCACTACAACGCATCATAACATCTCGGCTGTTACCAAGGATGGAATGCAACACGATCCAAAGGTGAAGAAGCACATGAAGTTGCCCGCCCAAGGCAAGACAAGACGTTTTTGGGTGGAAGACCATCTCCTACTCACTACGGGTCAGAGGGTCTATGTGCCCAAGTTTGGGTCTATTAGGTGGCAAATCACCAAAGAGCGCCACTGTTGACACCCAATTTTGGACTTCCACGATATAAATTAATCATTTTGAGCTTCTTCAAATTCAAACGATTTAAATAATTTCAAGGAAAAATATAAAATTTTGTGCAAGTTATTTTAAATAGTTTATAACTTAATTATAATGTTTAAATAATGTATGCTTTTATATAATTATGTATAACATTTTTTCTTATTATTTATTGTTATTATTATTATTTTGAAAATCATTTCAAAATTTTTAGTTTTACTTACACATTTTACTAAGTTAATTTTGCCTAAATCAGTGATTTGTTATCTCAAAATCTTTAGTTTGTTAAATTAATTATTTTATTTAGTTAAGATTAAGAAGCTCTTTAATTCATTTATAAAAAAATCATTTTTATTTAAGCGTTGATCAAATCCACCGTCTAAATTCTTATCAGAATTCAATTGGTTGTCATAGAAATTTTAGCCAATTTCTTCAATCATTAGCAAGACCCGAAATTCGGACCAGATTTTTGGCCCAAATACAAATTCCATTAAATTCAGTACATTCAGCAAGGCCCAATTCTCTCAAACCTCATTCAACCAAACTCTTGACCCAATTAAAATATATCAGTAGCCCCAAAAGATAATCTCCCAACCCGGCCCACCTTCTTTTCTCAAAAGAAATCCAGCCGCATGTTAACAACACTCAGCAACGTCAACAACAATTCTAAACGATCTGGTAAGCGCCCCCATTTTCCCCAACGCGTTAACAACGCACAAGAACGATTCCAAGCAGCATCAATCCGGTGAGCGGTATACTGTCATTTTCTTGTCCCCATCCTCGACATCTCTCTCAACCAATAGAGTAGCAGCAACACGCGAAATGGTCCTGCGCTTTGATGCTGCTTGCAATGGATCCACGTAGCCTTCAAGAACGATCGATCCATCAAAGCCGTCCATTTTTATTTTCTCTTCCGAAATTGAGCTAAACCTTCAGAAAAGGTTGTTTCTCCAAAAGGGTGAAAGAATTTTGAATTTGAATTTGGGGGTGGGCCTCATTCTTATCGATCTCTCTCCTGTTCCCCCAATTCCGAACCCTAATATCTTCCCATATATACCTCCTCTTTTCACTGTGAGCGGGGGAATTGTGTTTGGGAGAAAAGAATTTTTTTGAGATAGACACTGTCACGACTCGGATCTACCATGTACTCACCTTCATGCGAACGACCACACTTACTACACATCTTTCGGTCACGCTGGACATGTCCATCATTGCCCCTTCTTGGGAAGGCCAGATCTTGAGTCTGGCGCCTTAGACCACTTGGCCATCCTAATCCTTGTGTGTATTCTTCTACGCGTTCACACAAGAAGGAAGTTAGATACTTATAATGACACAAAGTGTCAAATCTGCACAATAATGAGTAGAAGAAGGGAAGATTTCCTATCATCGCGTAGTCTCTAAGTCATGATTGTGGTGCGCTTCACAACCATAAGCTAGAAACTACGTAACGTGGTTGTGTTGAGCTTTAGATCCTAGGTAATTTAACCTCATAGCTAGCCTATCGGTGCTCAGTATAAAGTTCCATTACATTCAACTCATACATCATCGAAGTTGGCTTCTAACATGAGGACATCATAGCTCATTAGATGATTTCTCATCTCATCATTAGTATTAAGTGTGAACTGTCCTTACACTTACATATAGAGTATGATTGAGACTTATTTACTCTTTTGATGACTTGTCATCCTTACTTTACATTGATGAAATGTGAATTGTCCTTACATATCATCCTTACTTTACATTGATGAATGTGAATTGTCCTTACATATCATCCTTACTTTACATTGATGAATGTGAATTGTCCTTACATATCATCCTTACTTTACATTGAGAAATGTAAATTGTCCTTACATATCATCGTTAGGTGTTAATGAGACTAGTCTTACACATTCTAACACCTTCATTCGTGAGTATTCTTTTAACAAATTAGCTTTGGTGTAAGTAAGACTTGTCTCACTTACTTTGACACCCCATTATGGTCACTTACTTAATTTAGACCCCTTTAATTATGTTATAACTCACGTTACTTACTTACTTTACTATAGTAGCTTCATAACACCGTTTATGGACGATGAGCACTTCATTCAATGAGTTTCATGTGTTCATAGTTCATTCTTGTGTAGCATGTTGGGAGTTGTCCCAATGAATGTCATGCCCTTGGTTATGGATTCATTGATATTACTTTAGAAGTGCTTAATATATATTTGATACTCTTGCTACACAAGAATTGACATATGATTAGTATTGGCTCAAGATTTGGGATGTTAGACTAACAAATTCATTCTTTTTGGCATAAGCCAATTTTTACGTATGTTCATATTTAAATTGCCATATGTATGAACCATTAGCCAATATTTTAGTCATTTACATAAGTTCCTAGCCATTAGCATATATTCATTTGATAAAATAGAGTTAGCCAACTTTATTGGAGCCAGATAGCCAATTTATTCAAGATATGATTTCATAGATGTCTTTGAGCCAATTCTTAGTTTATGGCTTTTAGTGTCACATTTTAAGAACATATTGGACAGAATCATATTAACATTTTATGGCTTTATCATCTTCATAACATCACAACAACAGCAAGTCAACATTGATCCAAAGGCACATAATTCACTTAAACATCACAGACTTATCTTTGCATATTATCGATCCTTAATTATCATGATAAGATTAACTTTACGCAATTACAAGTTCATAGGTTCATTCGATACTCATCATTCAAGAACAATACATGTTAATAACAGCCAGCACCACATACCAACAACATGATGTCTAACCTATTCAACATTGAAATTGAAAAGGATACTAGGGAAGGGAAGTTCGACGAGAACGACGGGAACAACCCTAGTTTTCAAGATCTTGTGAATCATTCGAAGGAAAATATTCTTGGAGAAAGAATTCCAGAGAGAAACTCATACCTTATGAAGAACTTAATCTACGAAGACCACCTTGAACAAAACCTTGAAGAAACCTTGAAATCGCCCTAGAGAAATCGATAAATTTTTCTATTTTTCTTTCGTTCGTTGCTTGCTGTTTTTGCATCACCTTTTCTATGAGTTTGAACGTGATTTTTAGGTTTAAGAACTGATATTGGATTATAAAACTTAGGTTTAATAATTTAATTTAATAAACTAATTAACCAATTACCAAAAAGCCCCTCCTACGTTGACTAAACATAGGAGAACATAACACTTAGTCAAATCTGGAAATTGGTGTTGACTATGGTTTTTGTCAACATTTTGAATTTATATTAATTAATTAAATCCTTAATTTAATTAATTTAGGTACCTAGGGTAAGTACTAAAGTACCCTAAGTCATTGGAACCAAAATTAACCCTTTTGGACCATCCTAGGTTAAGTACTAGGATGTTTCTTGAGTTGTACTAGGTTAGTGTAAGAATTTCGTTTTGATCATTTAAACTAATTAATTAAATTGCTAATTTAATTAGTTAGGTGACCTAAGGTAATTACTAAAGTACCCTTAAGTCGTTAGGACCATAACCAATCCTTTGAACCATCCTAGGTTAGGTACTAGGTTGTCTTTTTTCTTGTTTTAACCGAAATCTGGAAATTGCTTTGTGATTTCGGTTTTGCCCCTTTAAATTAATATATTAAGTTGCTAAATTAATTAATTAAGTAGCCTAGGGTAATCAATAAAGTATCCCTAGGTTTTTAGGACCTTCACTAACTCTTTGGATCATCCTAGGTTAGGTACTAGGTTGTCCCTTTCTTGTCTTAACCGAAATCTGAAAATTTCCTTTTTAGTTTCGGTTTTAGCCCTTTTAAATTAATTAATTAATTAGGTAACCTAGGGTAATTACTAAAGTACCCCTAAGTTGTTACCATAACTAACCTTTTGGACCATCCTAGATTAGTTACTAGGTTGTCTCTTTAACTAGTACTAGGTTAGTGTCAACCCGGTTTTGGTCCTAGGTTGTCGGGTGCACTAATTAGTTTATTTCGTTTGGTCCTAGTTAATTAGCTATTTAGGGCAGTAGGTTAGAGTCTAGAATTAATTAGGAAGTTAGGCCCCACATGGAGGGGTCCCTTGTGCACGTTTCCGCCCCCCCTAACTACCCTAACCGAATTCGGTTAGGGTGGTCCCCTCCTTGGCCACTTCCTCACATGTCTTGCACATGTTCTTACACATGGGTTGGTTGTACTTTTCTAACTAACTATTATTTATGGTTCATTTGGGAATGTTTACTTATTGTCCCAAGGACCCTCACCATGTCCTTGGGCACTGCTTAATTTACATGATCATTTTAAATGGTCATGTGCTATGGTGCTAGGCTTGACACTTGGATGCCTAGTACTTCATATGTTTTGTTGAGATGTCATTTAATTTAGCTTAGGGTCTTCATTGCAGGTACATTTATTGGACATCAATCTTGGATTGGGGTATGACAACCCAAAAAGTATATTTCTTATTCGTATATAGAAAATTGGCTAATATCCCTTAGCCAATTTTTCTATACTATGCCCTATTTCTCAATATTGGGAATTGGGGTGCCTATGTACCCCTAATAGGCTATCCTAAGGGCATACTGGGCTCTTCATTAGACATGTAATTTTCCGGAACGTTACATTATCCCCCCCTTAGGAACATTCATCCCCGAATGACACTTACACATCATTTAAACAAAGAGGGTGATTTTCGAAAGTTACTTTATCATGCTTAAACTTTTCTCTTTTGTGAATATATGATTCACACATATTTGGATGATGCATATCATTCAAGCTTATTTGAAGCTTCATATTTAAGATTGAGAAATTTCCTTCTCAATCACACTTAACTTAATGCACATCACAAATCATGCAACAAAGAAAATATGCCTATGCTACACAAAAACAGCAACATAAAATTCAACATAACTTCGTTTTAACTCACATAGTGCTATTATAAGACATACGATTAGTGACTTATAACACCAAATCAGCTAAATCACTTAAACTTAGAGTTTCTTAAACATAAACCAGACCTAGGAAGAGTATATCTAACCTCAAGAACTGAACAAGTGAGGGTAACGGGATCTCATATTTACTACGGACATAGAGTCTATGGAAGGGACTTCTTGTTCTAAGTCTTTGACTCTAACTAAGTGGTATAAATACCCTTAGCTATCAACTTCTTGGATTTTAAATGTGAAACGATTTGGCCTACTGGATTTGAACAACGCCCTTCCCATTCCAGCTCTAACTCATTTGGAAATTGAAGCCTCACTAATATGTTTCGACAATCTATCATAGCATAACACTTATGGAGCCAATCACTACCTGAGCCACATCCTTGAGCTTATATACAGCCAACTTAGCCTCATCCTTTTCATTAACACCCATGGCATGCATTTAGATTCTACCATGTACTCACCTTCATGCGAACGACCACACTTACTACACATCTTTCGGTCACGCTGGACATGTCCATCATTGCCCCTTCTTGGGAAGGCCAGATCTTGAGTCTGGCGCCTTAGACCACTTGGCCATCCTAATCCTTGTGTGTATTCTTCTACGCGTTCACACAAGAAGGAAGTTAGATACTTATAATGACACAAAGTGTCAAATCTGCACGATAATGAGTAGAAGAAGGGAAGATTTCCTATCATCGCGTAGTCTCTAAGTCATGATTGTGGCGCGCTTCACAACCATAAGCTAGAAACTACGTAACGTGGTTGTGTTGAGCTTTAGATCCTAGGTAATTTAACCTCATGCTCTGATACCAAGTTTGTCATGACTCGGATTCTGGAATACGGATCGCAACTGGCGTCGTTGACCTCTCAGAGGTCGCAGACAAGCCTCATCTTGCATTCATCACATTCATCTAGTTAAATTTGCGGAAAATTTAAAACTTTTTATATGTATGAATTATACATAGACTTCATATAATTATTAACTAGATACATCATATACTAAGCTCAACATAAGAAAACAACCATCTAACATAAATAATCAATTCAAAACTGAAGATGAATATATCATAAATAGTTTGCCAAACACGGCCTTATTACAAAGCTTCAAAATGAAGGTACGAAAGAAATGCTAGGGACAACATCAACTAGCTATGTCTAAAACTAAGGCTATACTAAATTTGTAGCATCCTCGAAATCATGAGGACCTACCAATTGGTTTGGAGAAACGCTGAAGTTCAAACCGCTACAAGTGTCGTCAATCTGTCCTAAGACCTGCACCTTTAAAAATAGTAAATAGTAGGGCTTAGTACACCACTTGTACTAAGTATGGTTGTATGCACACATACACATAAAGCTATGCATGATCAAGGAAAGATCTTCCTAAGCAACATGCCATTTCTGGAAAGTCTAGTCATTAGACTTTCCTAATTCGTTAGTTGTGAATTGTGGTATGAATATGATGTATTTTAATGCATTCAAAGCACAAAATTTTCTATATGATTACAAGACATTAGTATCATCAACATAATTTTAGAACAACTCGAGCGAAGATTTGAGATTTTGATCATCTTAGGCCGAGAGCTCCTCTTTGTACACTTAGATTATTTTTCAGTCTTTTTCTTCTTCTTGTTGTGTAGTTCTATTACTCCTTTAGTCTTATGTTTTACTTACAAGTGCAATGATTCATTGTAGTCCCATACCCACAACGAATCAAGTAAGTAATTCAAGAGATTAAGAAATTTGACTTAACTACAATTTGGGGTATGAATATATTTATAAGTCAATAGTTATTGACTATACTCATTCTTTAGTTGATTGCATATTGTGCATAGTTCTTGGGGCATATCATTAAAACTTATGTTCTTGCTTACTTTGGGCATGAATTCTTTATAAGCCAATTTTTATTGGCTAAATACATTAGTTGATCAATTTGGATAAATATAGTTGAACTCATTATTGGCTGTGATCATTTTCATAATAAAAGAAGTCATTATAAGCCAATTTTATTTGGATAACATCTTTTGTCAATTATATAAAGTCATCATAAGCCAATTTATTTGGCTTTATCATTTTCATAACATGAGGATTCATTATTGGCTATGCCCTTTACTTATTGTAAACTTTATTGGACACGATTTGACTATCCTTACAACAAGTTATTCATTACATCAAGTATTCATTACATTTCATAAGTCATTCTCTATTGATTATGCCATTGATTTCATTACTTTCATGTTTTATAATTATACATTTCATATACACGAGACCTTGGAATCGTTGATATAGCATTAAGACATCTCAAGTGAGGGCCCAACATATGGGACCTCAACCCGAGGGCCTTCTTTAGCAAACACAGAGTCTACTTCATTCGTTCATTCGTACTTCACATTATTAATTTCATTCATTAGTATGTTTATGTAAACACCAGCCATACCTAGGATGAAGTTTAAGACTCTCATCGTGATCATGAAGTGCAATGACCAAGAATGACCTGATGCCATTACTTGAATCTGATTTCACCTCCTGATTGTCTTGCACAAACACCTTCGGTATCGTTCATTTCTTTATCTTTCATACTTTGAGGAACTTCAACTTTAACCGACATAGATCATGTGAGCTCATGAAATCCGGTGTCTTCCCCACACCGAAAAGAGGTGGAGTCACTGGCCAAGGTGAAACCAAAACATGCTAGAGTATATAGGGAATTGAACCCTGCTAGGTCCCTATATTGGCAGTATAGCTTCAAAGACTAGGAGATATAAGGAGACCCCTACCCGGCATGCCGGACAGTCTCATCTCATGAGAGTTACGTGAACCTCCGCCCTTCCCGAAGGAAGGCATCACCGCTCATAGCTAGCCTATCGGTGCTCAGTATAAAGTTCCATTACATTCAACTCATACATCATGGAAGTTGGCTTCTAGCATGAGGACATCATAGCTCATTAGATGATTTCTCATCTCATCATTAGTATTAAGTGTGAATTGTCCTTACACTTACATATAGAGTATGATTGAGACTTATTTACTCTTTTGATGACTTGTCATCCTTACTTTACATTGATGAAATGTGAATTATCCTTACATATGATCCTTACTTTACATTGATGAATGTGAATTGTCCTTACATATCATCCTTAATTTACATTGATGAATGTGAATTGTCCTTACATATCATCTTTACTTTACATTGATGAATGTGAATTGTCCTTACATATCAGACTAGTCTCACACATTCTAACACCTTCATTCGTGAGTATTCTTTTAACAAATTAGCTTTGGTGTAAGTAAGACTTGTCTCACTTCCTTTAACACCCCATTCTGGTCACTTACTTAATTTAGACCCCTTTAATTATGTTATAACTCACGTTACTTACTTACTTTAGTGTAGTAGCTTCATATCATCGTTTATGGACGATGAGCACTTCATTCAATGAGTTTCATGTGTTCATAGTTCACTCTTGTAGAGCATGTTGGGAGTTGTCCCAATGAATGGAATGCCCTTGGTTATGGATTCATTGAATTAGTTTAGAAGTACTTGAGTTGCATTTCATTGTTTTGGCTACACAAGATTGGCATATGATTAGTATTGGCCTAGAAAATTTGGAAATAACTTCATAGTCAACTTATTGGCACAAGCCAAACATTCATTTAAATATAATTTCATGGAATCATTAGCCAATTCTATTACATATTTTTGGAGATAATATTGTAGGCCAATTTATTGGCATAAGCCAAACTTTCATCCAAATATAATTTCATGGAATCATTAGCCAATTCTATTACATATTTTTGGAGATAATATTGTAGGCCAATTTATTGGCATAAGACAAACTTTCATTCAAATATAATTTCATGGAATCATTAGCCAATTCTATTACATATTTTTGGAGATAATATTGTAGGCCAATTTATTGGCATAAGCCAAACTTTCATTCAAATATAATTTCATGGAATCATTAGCCAATTCTATTACATATTTTTGGAGATAATATTGTAGGCCAATTTATTGGCATAAGCCAAACTTTCACTACACTTGAACTTTTAACCTTTGATTAACTTATAAGAACAATTCAATGTTTTTACGTTCACAATTCGTGTGGATAGGGTATGTTAGACTAACCAATTCAATCTTTTTGGCATAAGCCAATTTTTACGTATGTTCATATTTAAATTGCCATATGTATGAACCATTAGCCAATCTTTTAATCATTTACATAAGTTCCTAGCCATTAGCATATATTCATTTTGACCAAATAGAGTTAGCCAACTTTATTGGAATCAGATAGCCAATTTATTCAAGATATGATTTCATAGATGTCTTTGAGCCAATTCTTAGTTTATGGCTTTTAGTGTCACGTTTTAAGAACATATTGGACAACATCATATTAACATTTGATGGCTTTATCATCTTCATAACATCATTGTAACAACCCTAAAAATGAATAGGATCAAGACTTAGGTTGTCAAGAATGCTTGCGATTAGACCAAGGTTCACACAGACTGATACGCGTAGAACCAGACCTCAGAACCCTTACTACGACCAAGCCAACTAACTTGGGGAGTTAGTTGAGCTTGGAAAGGTTGGAACCAACCAAGTAAGGCTCTCGAAAATGAAGATTTAATCGAAGGAGTCTTTACCGGACTTAAAAAGAAGAAATTTTAAGTTTTGAGGGTCTAGGGGTAAAATGGTCTTTTACCAAGCTAAGGGTAATATCGTAATTACCCTAAATATATAAATAATTAATTATTTAATAAAATGGAAGGGCAATTTTGAGAGAGAGAGCCGAATGTGAGCTCTAAGAGTGAAGTCTTGCTCCACCCGGGTTCGAACCTAGGTGGAAGCAATGATTTAACTTGTTTTTATTTAAATTGATAAATTAATTTAATTAATTAATAATTATTAGCTGATTTAATAAAAAGGAAAATCAGATTTTTATTATTAATTATTTATTAATTAAGATGCCTTATTTTGACTAAGTCTTGAATTAGACTCCTAAACCTAAGCTAACACTCTCCTAACACGTCTATCACCTCTCCACGCTCAAAAAAAAATCTCTTTCACTTTTATTCTCTGCCAAATTAAGGTTAAGAACTGAAAATACATCAAGAGTTCTTCACACTTGAAGAACTCACATGAAATTTTAAGAAAAACAAAGTAACCAAAACGTTAAGGCAAAGAGAAGTTGTTTGTCGAGTGGTGTGGACGTTGAGGAAGCTTGGACTGATTTTTGGAGAGGATTTTGGGCAGCAACTTCACGTTTGAACAAAAGAATTAAGGTATGGGTTCTCTTCTCTCTTGGTCCCTTTCCCAAGAGACCCCTTAAGGTTCATATTGTTAATTCGAAAACTAGGATTGTTTCCCCTTTTGCATGCCCCTGTCACTAGCTCCCAATAAATCGTAGGTTGGGTATGATTGCTGGTAGTTTTAGGTATGTTATGATTTCGTGATGAACATGATTTTGATTGTATACTTGAAATCGTAGGAAAGACAACCATGTATTCGAATGTTTGTGCAAGTGTGTGTATGTGCAAAATGTTACTATAAACTCACTATAAATGAGTTTTCGATTTATGGCTTCAAGTTTGATATTGTTTTGGTTGTCATTTTACTTGTATAAATCTATGTAATCGTGATGTTCATTAAAATGGAGATGGGGCTGATTTGAGTGTCAATATTTTGGCTAACAAATCCATGAAATACTCCCCCAAAAAGTATGAAACGATCCATGAATTGTCCTAAGTTTTCAAGTGAGAATATTGATGAAAACAAGTTAATAAGATGGTAAAGTTCAAGCCAAAAATACAATTTTAGTTTAGGCTAAAGTTTAATGAAGAAATCTGGAAAAATTAAATTAATTTAAAGGGGTGAGGCCACCAGGATTCGAACCTGTGACCTCACCCGTGTGGAACCTTAATCTCGCAAGAAGTAATGAAATGGGGTTGGGCGGATTCGAACTAGGGTCTGCTGGTTGGGAAAGGAGAGAATGATAATTTAAATAAATAAATGGGAGGCGTGGGAATCGAACCCACGACCTCCAGGCAGCGAATGAAAGAAGTGAAATTAAAGAAAAGAAAATGTGAGGCGTGGGAATCGAACCCACGACCTCAAGGCTGGAAAGGAGAAGGAGAATTAAATAAGAAAATAAGGAGGTTGTGGGGGTTCAAGACCACAACCTCATAGCCTCTAGTGAAATTAAAAGAAAAATCAAGGAGGCTGTGGGGGTTCGAACCCACAACCTCCCAATGCCCAGCGAAAATGAAAAATAAATAAAAGAGGCTGTGGGGGTTTGATCCCACAACCTCTTGGTTTGGGCGAAAAGGGGGAATGTGATGTTAATGAAAAAGAAAAAGGGGTTGTGGGGGTTCGAACCCACAACCCTTCGGCCAATTTAAGAGGAAAACTAGATAGAAAATTAATGATACGATATTAATGTTGGAATTTAATCTAGAGTTCTAATGTCATGAATATTAAAAATAAAATCAACGAAAAATGTAAATGATATCCAAGTGATTCAAACATGGGTTTCCTTGCCCAAACTTCCGTATTTGATACATAAGTCATGCGTGAACAAAATATCCAAGAATAATGCCACATACTTAGATCGAAATCAAGATCTTGACATACATATAAGATGCATAAGTCTTGTATCACATAATCTTAGAAAGATATGAATCACTTAGACGAAATATGAATGAAGCCTCATGGCTTGTATGTATAGACACATAAGTCTATCATATGTTCAAAGTAAGTGAATCTAAGAAGTATGTAATGAAATGATGAACCCTAGAAGGGTTAAGTATGAGTGTAAGATACACTAAATGGCCAAGTGCATTGGCATGTGATGAAATGAACGTTCACGTAATAAGAGGTGAGTAACTATGAAAAGCAAAGGTGCTAATGATAATGAATGTGGTGACAACATGATATAAGGCTAATGTAAATGATGAGAGTAATCTCAAATGAGCCTAAATAAATGTTACCAATACGTACTCACCTATGAGAGTGTAAGATAATGAAGAGACCAGACTCTATGAACACTCTAATGAAGGTATTGAGCTTAACACACTTAATACTAATGATGAGATGCTAAATCATCTAATGAGATATGATGTCCTCATACTAGAAGCCAGCTTCTATAACGTATGAAATGAATGAAATGGAACTTTATACTGAGCACCGATAGACTACCTATGAGCGGTGATGCCTTCTTTCGGGAAGGACGGAGGTTCACGTAACTCTCATGAGATGAGACTGTCTGGCTTGCCGGGTATGGGTCTCGTTATATCTCCTAGTCTTCAAACCTATACTGCCACTATAGGGATCTGGCGGGGTTAATTTCCCATGTACGCTAGCATGTTATTGGATCACTTTGGCCGGTGATTCCACCTCTTTTCCATGTGGGGGAGACACTGGATTTCATGATGCTCACATGATCTATGTCGGTTAAAGTTAAAGTTCCCAATGAATGAATGAGGTCAGCCTCAAATGATGCACATAATGAAATGAATGATACTAAAGGTGGTAGGATAGGATAATCAAAAGGTGAGTTAGATTCAAGTAATGACATTAGGTCATTCTTGGTCATTGTACAACGAACCTAATGAAAGTCTTAAACTACATCCTAGGTATAGCTGGTGGTTACACTGGCCTATGAATGAAATGAAATGGAATACTTATGAATGAACGAAGCAAACTCTGTGTTTGCTAATGAAGACTCCCTAGTTGAGGTCCCATCTGTTGAGCCCTCATTTCTGGGATATCTTAATGTTAAGTCCATGATTCCAAGGTCTTATCGCATATGAATGAATGACATTAAAGAAGTTATGTGCTACATGCAAAAAGGTGCTATGTGCTATATGATATGTGCTATGTGTAAATGTTATTTGTTGTGTGCAAATGTGATAAGTATGACGACATATGTTATTCTCATGGCATAACTTTCCTAATCCAAATTTGGAAAGCTCATTTACAATCCTAATCCAAATTTGGAAACTTTCCTAATCTCAATTTGGCAAGTCCACTGACTTGACTTTCCAAAAATCATGTTGTTAGGAAAGAGCTATTCTTTCTTATGCATGTCTTTGGTGTGTGCTTGCATATACCCATACTTAATACAAGTGTGTACTAACCCTATACAAACTCTACTATTTTAGGTGCAGGCACAGGTGGACGATAGAGCTACAGGATCATCGTTGTAGTTATCCGGACGTCCAGCATTTATCCGGTTTTGGTAGGTCCTCATGTCTTCGAGGATGCTACTGTTTTATATTCTAGCTTAGTTTTAGAGTTGAGCTAGTGGAGCATGTTCCACTAGCGTTTCTTTCCTGTTTTTATTCAGACTATGTATTGGTGCCATTTTGGCAATTATACGCTTAATAAGAATTGAACTATTTCATTCAGTTGCTTATCTCTTAATGTTAGATGGTTGATGGTGAACAATTACGTATTAATGATAATGTTTTTATAAGTATGTTAGGAAACAAAAAGTTCAAATTTTCCGCTAAAATTAACCTATGTGAAGTAAGAATGACGTAAGTAGGCTTGTCTGCGACCTCTGAGAGGTCAACGACGCCGGTCTCATCTGGGGTCTAGATTTCAGTCCTGACAATCATAACAACAGCAAGTCAACATTCAGCCAGAGGCACATAATTCACTTAACACATTACGGACTTATCTTAGTATATTATCGATCCTTAATTATCATGATAAGATTAACTTTACGCAATTACAAGTTAATAAGTCAATTCAGTACTCATCATTCAAGAACAATACATGTTAAGAACAGCCAGCACCACATACCAACAACATGATCTCTAACCTATTCAACATTGAAATCGAAAAGGATACTAGGGAAGGGAAGTTCTACGAGAACGACGGGAACAACCCTAGTTTTCAAGATCTTGTGAATCATTCGAAGGAAAATACTCTTGGAAAAATAATTAAAGGAGAGAAACCCATACCTTATGTAGAACTTAATCTACGAAGACCACCTTGAACGAAACCTTGAAGAAACCTTGAAATCGCCCTAGAGAAATCGATAAATTTTCTGTTTTTCTTTCGTTCGTTGCTTGCTGTTTTTGTGTCGCCTTTTTTATGAGTTTGAACGTGATTTTTATGTTTAAGAATTGATCTTGAATTATAAAACTTAGGTTTAATAAGTTAATCTAATAAACTAATTAACCAATTACCAAAACGCCCCTCCTAAGTTGACTAAATATACGAGAACATAACACCTAGTCAAATCTGGAAATTGGTATTAACTATGGTTTTGATAAACATTTTGACTTTATATTAATTAATTAAATCCTTAATTTAATTAATTTAGGGACCTAGGGTAAGTACTAAAGTACCCCAAAGTCATTGGAACCAAAATTAACCCTTTTGGACCATCCTAGGTTAAGTACTAGGATGTTTCTTGAGTTGTACTAGGTTAGTGTAAGAATTTTGTTTTGATCATTTAAACTAATTAATTAAATTGCTAATTTAATTAATTAGATGACCTAAGGTAATTACTAAAGTACCGTTAAGTCTTTAGGACCATAACCAATCCTTTGAACCATCCTAGGTTAGGTACTAGGTTGTCTTTTTCTTGTTTTAACCGAAATCTGGAAATTGCTATGTGATTTCGGTTTTGCCCCTTTAAATTGATTAATTAAGTTGCTAAATTATTTAATTAAGTAACCTAGGGTAATTAATAAAGTACCCTTAAGTCGGTAGGATCTTAACTAACTCTTTGGACCATCCTAGGTTAGGTACTAGGTTGTCCCTTTCTTGTCTTAATCGAAATCTGAAAATTTCTCAGTTTTATCCCTTTTAAATTAATTAATTAATTTGCCAAATTAATTAATTAGGTAACCTAGGGGAATTACTAAAGTACCCCTAAGTTGTTAGGACCATAACTAACCTTTTGGACCATCCTAGGTTAGGTACTAGGTTGTCTCTTTAACTAGTACTAGGTTAGTGTCAACCCAATTTTTGTCCTAGGTTGTCGGGTGCACTAATTAGTTTATTTCATTTTGTCCTAGGTTATCTAGATATTTATGGCAGTAGGTTAGAGTCTAGAATTAGTTAGGAAGTTAGTCCCCACATGGAGGGGTTCCTTGTGCACATTTTTCCTCCCTAACTACCCTAACCGAATTCGGTTAGGGTGGTCCCCTCCTTGGCCACTTCTTCACATGTCTTGCACATGTGCTTGCACATGGGTTGGTTGTACTTTTCTAACTAACTATTATTTATGGTTCATTTGGGAATGTTTACTTATTGTCCCAAGGACCCTCACCATGTCCTTGGGCACTGCTTAATTTACATGATCATTTTAAATGGTCATGTGCTATGGTGCTAAGCTTGACACTTGGATGCCTAGTACTTCATATGTTTTGTTGAGATGTCATTAATTTAGCTTAGGGTCTTCATTGCAGGTACATTTATTGGACATCAATCATGGATTGGGGTATGACAACCCAAAAAGTATATTTCTTATTCGTATATAGAAAATTGGCTAATATCCCTTAGCCAATGTTTCTATACTATGCCCAATATTTTTCAATACTGGGCATTGGGGTGCCTATGTACCCCTAATAGGCTATCCTAAGGGCATACTGGGCTCTTCATTAGACATGTAATTTTCCAGAACGTTACAGACACAGAGAGTTGAAAACAAAAAAAAGCAGGGGATGTTTGGACGATTTTTTTGAAAAAAAAAAGTTTCTATTATAAGAGACATTGGGGAAAGATAGGGAGATTAGCTCAGTGTTTAGAGGAAACTATACGTTTGAAAAGTTCTCGAAGATATTTGGTTCAGTCTTGGCATTTGTCCGCTTTGTTTTGTCCTACCAAGTTTTCTGTGATTCATCGCTTCGGTGTGGAACTCGTTAATAGCTCGTTGCTTTCAGTTTAGATGCCAGAGAAAAGGTAATATATACTCCTCAATTACTTTTCATTTCAGCTTACAGTTCATGTTTTGAGGGTGTCTCTGTCGGGTCTTTCTCGACTTCATTATCCCTTGAGACGGATATGAACGGTCATGGCTTGCTACCATTGTTTTTTTTGTCTTGGAATTCTTGGTTGATCATTCTGTTGTCTACATCTTGCCTATATTATTTGTTCAAATCCTTACTTAAGCGTTAAGTTCGGCTGTTATGTTTGTTGTGAATCGCGTGTTAGTCGAGTTTTGATGTTTATGCTCAATAGGTCTCCAAGAATGAATATTCTTTATCTGGTTTGTTACTGATATAGAACTTAGCTCACGTAACTTTAACTTTTATGCATTTTGGCAACTCGGTTTCAACTCATGACAACGTTATTTATTGATTATCATAATTCAATTTTTAATATGGTTTGTGTCTTATAAGCAAGCTGTTTGTAATTCTTTTCTTTTTTTCTGTGAATTCTCCTTTGTTTTAGTTTTAAGTTTCGATTCTAGGACCATATTACTAGCTTCAAGTTTAGTTTTGTTGGTTTGTTTATTATTTAGTCAAATGTCACAATGATGGTGATAAGATAATGATCTTGCAAATTTACTATGACATTCACCCATTTGCTTCCTGAGGTACCGTTTTAGTGTGATTGTCACAGTAGTTTATTATCGATTGTTTCCATTTTGATCATTCTTGGATTTATTTATTTATTACGAATGTTCCCTCTTCACATTTTACAAGTAAGTTCTTTCTAAAAATGATCGACTTGGCTCTAAATTGTCTTTATCTTGAATACGGTTATATCTTTTTGATATGAGTGTTTTATCATTGTATTAAAAAAAATTGTTTCTTACTCCACTGTTTTGACTTGCTAGCTAATGTAAATTTGTCTTCTTAAAATAATTGGTTAATATTTATTTGTTGGGTTCCATGTGCTTATCTTTAGAGTCTTGTTTTCCTTCTCTTTGAAATCAAAAAAATGTAATTTTCAGTGCTCAAAGTGTAGAAAGGCACTGACCATTTGGAGAATTGGGGTGTTGCACTTTAAATGCTCAATTTCCTCAATCGATTAAGTTGTTGCCAGATAGATTGCTGATCTTTCTTTTGTTTTACTTTGTTTTTCTTATGTGATACCAATCCGAGTCACTTGGACTCCACTCTTGCATATCCTTGAGTCTTATCGAGTCAAGCTTTGGTATTAGAGGGTGAAAGGGAGGCTAATGCAAGCCTCCAAAGACGTAGAAAGGGATCGATATACTATTTTATACACTGATATATAGTCAAAAATACGATATACAAGTCCAAAAAATATACAGGTGCTCGAGGAGCTGAATTAGGATACACTGAGTATACAATCCAATATACAGGGGAAAGAACCAAAATACACCCCATATACAGCAGTATAAGATCAGTGTATACACTGAATTTTGGAAGGAAAAGAGGCCCAATGGCATAAATATTTACAGCAGCAGAATTTGGGCCAAAAGCCCAAATTTGATATTTCCTTTCCTTCTTATTCCTTTATCATAATATTTAACTAACAATTTATGTGACCTTGGTTTGACTTAATTAATTTTCGATGATAGTCATTCTTCTTATATATATATATATATATATATATATATATATATATATGCAAAATTCATGTACATATACATATACATATAAATTTTACTTAGTCTTTATTTTACTTCTCAGTCTTTGTCAACACTTAAGTTTATCCCTTTAGATCATCCTCTTTAGTTACTTTCTCTTAAAAAATAATTAATTAGAAATGATATTGATATTCAGTAAATAAATAAAAATTTGAATATACTTAACTTAGTAAAAATTTAACAATTATTTGAAAAGTCTTTTAGTCAAATCGCCGGTCAACCGCGAGTTAGCGGGCATTCTGAGGGCCTAACACCTTCTCGGAATGTACATTTGAACTTTGAAACATTTTTTAATTGATTTTATTTGTTTAAATTTTTTGAAAATAATTATAAGTTTTTTCTTAATTTGTTTACTTAAAATTAGGTGGCGACTGTTAATTTGGAAAATTAATTTCTCTTAAATCATAAGATTAATTGATTTTTTCGGAACTTAGTCATTTTTATTTTTGTTATATTTTTTCGTAAAAAAGAAATGACGACTCTGTTGGAGAATTAATTAAGTTCTAACCATGAGATTTGATTGTTTGACTATTTGTTATTAATTGTTAAAATGATGTTTGTGTTGAATATGTTTAAATTATATAACTGTCATTGCATTTCGTGCTGAATATGTTTAAATTATATAACTGTCATTGCATTTCATGACATCTTCCAATATATATGTATAGAATATTAAAGGACGATTTGCGGAACTGCAACAAGACTTTTTTAGAATCAACCCTTTTCCGGAATGATCAACAATTTATTGGTCTGTCATCCATCCAATGGTTGTCGTGAATTCTAGCCTAAGTTTTCCGCTTGGGTTCCCGGTATTTCAAAGCCACTCTTAGTCAACTAGCGTAAAGTCGAGCAAAAATCCCAAATTTAGGAGTATTTGAACTAAGATGACTCAACACCCAAAGCGTGTTGGGCCCATTAGAAGTCCACCTTGTGTCTACTTGGCCCATTTGCCAACAAATAGACAATCGTGCGTACGTGTTAATTCAATGATGTATATGTGTTTTTAATAAATTTATTGTCTTCGGGGGTGGGGGTTAACTAATCTTTGTGTGCTATTCTTGTAGGATGAATCCAACACACGAGCCTCTAAGAACAAGAATAGTGACTGTCACTGACCCTTATCTCAAAGTGTGGTGGAGATTCATGAACTATACGGACAAAATGACACTTCAAAAACACATAGGTTATCTTCAGTCGCTGTTGGAAATGAAGGCTTGACCTGGCCTAATTTGAACAATGGTAAAGTTTTGGGACAGTAAAAATATGGTATTCCTGTTCGGGGAAGTGGAAATGAAGCCGACTATTGAAGAAATCCTCTTAAGCTATGAGAGTATCGCCATATGCAACAAGAGGAAACGTCAACCACAGACAGATCTTCTAAATCTCAAAATATGAAATTTTGCCGAAATCAAAGAAAGACTGTCACATTTTAAAGCTGAGTGGATGGACAAGCTTCTCGGACCAAACATTCCCTTTAGAAAGCTATATTATCGATTTGGACGTGCGAGGGCTTACGAGAAATTACGAGAAGAGTTCATCTCCAAAGAAAAATGGAAGGGGACACATCCTCTTGCCTTTGCAATATGCTTACTTGGAACAATGGTGTTTCCTCAAGGGACAAACTACACTGTTCATCCAAGTGTAGTAATGATCGCTCATGCCATCTTCTACGGAGTGGACTATAAATCATCAACCAAGTACTACACTTTGGCGCCTATGATCTTGGCCGACATCTACGGAGCTTTAGATAAATGTCAAAACGGAGAATGTTTCTTTCAAGGAAGCAATCTGATACTTCAATGGTGGATGATGCGAACTCTGATGAAAAATCATAATCCGAAAGAACCAGATCCCCTAAGACGGTCAGATAAACTTCAAGGTCACGACTTGTGGATGTACCATAATCATTTCAACAGAACCGAAGAAGAAGACTTCTGGTATCCGAGACTTAGGGGTTAAGAGAAGAGGATATACAGTGGTCAATAACAGTGTAGTGTTGACAAAGGATATGGTGGTTCGAACAGAAAAGGTTCCTTACTTGGTATTTGCTGGATTAAGAGGCATTAGACCGTATGCTCCCGGTCGAGTCTTAAGGATAGTAGGAGGGAAACAAGAGCTTCCCCAAATCGCAGACATGAGGAAATTTGTAACTGATCACAAAAATGGACGAGTCGCATTTGCTGAAGACATACGCAGAATGTGTAGGTGTCGAAGAGTATTGGGTGAGCCAGTACCGAACAGGTTTCACCCTGAATGTTCTAAGGGTTACAAGTAATGGTTGAAGAAGACCCTCACTGGAATTATTTATCCTGGTTCGAGCATTCCTCACATTATTGCAGATGTTGGAGCCAAATATCAAGTATGACTTAACCGACTCTAAGAAAGGTTCGATAAGAATGAGTTGGAGCATCAACGCCGACATTCAGAGAATGCCAAAGTTATAGCTCAATTGAAACAAGAGCTACAGAGAGCCATACAATGCATGTCAGAGTTGGATGATAACATGGTAGCAGATTCAGTCGATAGAGGGGTTCATACATCAAGAATGGGCTCGATTGGATAGAGATCATCTATGGGCGAACATATATGCCATGTGGGAAGATGTCAGCATCGCAAAGAGGACCAGACATAGCAAAGGATCAGAGCAAGCTTGAAGTTTATTATTATCCCCTGCGCGGTACTGCTTTATTTGTACTTTGTTTTATAATTTATCTCCGAACCTATTTCCCTGTTACTATGTTTATCATACATTTTGAATTGTATTAATGAAATATTTTGGGGATAATGAATTGGTTTAAATGACATATACATCGTTCAATTCATTAAGCCTACCCTTGGCACAAAAGGGTCACAAGCATGTTTAGGACACAATATTTGTCTATATACTTGTATGCTTTAATTGTTTATGTGATAGATTGCTTTGAATGAGGTCATTGCTAACCCACTCCTTTTCGAAAATTGCTAAAAATATATACAAGTCACTATCACGAAATGTTCGACCAAATTTTTTGAGTCCTGAGTTTCTCAACCAAAAAGTAAGTTCCTAGTACCAATACTAAATATTACTCTGTCATCTCTGGAAAGCTAAAATCACAACTATGGAAAAGGGTAAGAACGCCGAGGTAGAACCTACTAGAGAAAAATTGGAGAGGAAAATGCAACGGATTACGATGGAAATTAGAGAAATTAGAGAAAGAGGACTCAAGGTTAAAATTGCCACGGCAGTCTTCAAAGATGCAACTGCGATGCTAAATGAGGATTTGGCAGTTAAGATGGAGAAATGGAAGTGTCGAGAAAGATGGGGAGAATCTGAGAGATAAGTTGGAGCTGATCCGATAGAAGATGCAACAAAAGGGAAAGATAGAAACAGAAGTAGACTTAGCCACTGCAAATGCGCTAGCCATAAGTGCAGCACTAGACGAAGAATGGGCGGCGGAGATGGCGGAATTTACTTCCTTGAGGAAAAAAGCAGCCGCAATGCAGAGGAGACAAATGGATCGCTCTCCCGGCATATGAGCTGACACATAGCGTTGTAGCAAGGGTCGTGCCATGCACTCTTTTGTACAAGCATGTTATGGCTTTACACATGTTGAAGCCTCATGAGGGAATAACTTTAGGTCATGTAAACTCTCAAAAGATGTGTTCCTTCCATCCAAACTAACGAGGACGCACTATAGAAGAATGTGTGCAGCTTAAGGCAATAATCTACAATCTGATCGACACTGGGAAAATTCCGCACATGTGGATTGGAAACTATCCTCACCTATGACCAGCCGGAGCCCAACGAGTTAGTCACTAAGAACACCCGGTTTTATTGTCACTATTTCACGCTATTCTGGAAGACATTGCTAGAAATCTATAGTGATTTGGCTCAGAAGGGTGTCTTAGACTCTACCCAAGATGATGACGAAGCACTCGATCCCGGTTGGGGTAGAAATTTGGAAACCTTGTGCTTATCATGATGCTGCAGATCACAGCATCAGAAGGTGCCTTAGGTTACTCTACGACGTGGAATCCCTCGTCAACATGGGAAAGATTCGAATTGATTTTGTTCCCCGTGGCTGATGTAGCAGCGAGGAAAAGAATGGCTGAGATGGAGTCACCGTTATCTTTAGAAGTTTTATTGTTTTTTTTTTAATTTCTTTGTAATTGTTTGAGAATGAATGACTCAAAACAAGTATCCCCTTTTGTATTCGAACTACGTAGGGCCTGAATTCTCCTTGTGAGATACGTAGGCAGCCTTTCAAGGCCCGACCCCTATCTTTCAAAATTTTCATTCTCTCCCTTTATTTCTACAAAGGAATATGAGGCTCAGATCAACGGACGTTGAAAGTGATGCAGCAAGAAGACCTTAGCTCAACATGGTTTGATCTTTTTGAGATATTACCAAATTAAAATGAGCAAATTCGTGCTTGTTCAAAAAATCAGTTTTACCTTACTCGCGGGTTAGAATATCCTCAAATAAAGCAACTTTAGTGTGTTTAGTTGTTCTCTATGTGATATCTTGCATTATGTATTCAGAACATAAACTAACAAATTTTCCTTTGAGTTGTTTTTCCTCCACAGGTACTTAGAAACTGGTGTGTGTTGATAGGCTGACTGATCATCCTTACTTCACAAGATCTAAAGGTCGCACAAATTCATTTCCTGGTCAAATTTCAGACAAGGGAAAAGCAAAGATGGGGGATAACAATGAAGAAATCATCTTGACTGACGTTGTGGTGGCTCGACCTACCATCGCAGATCAAAATAAAATGATCATGCAATTGATGCAGCAGATTGCCGAAATGATGGTTGAAATGCAGATGCGATAAGATCTGCCTCCGCCGGGTTTTAATCTTAACGCTTTGGCAGATGGAAGGCCTTTGTTGTACTTTCCCTCTTCAAACATGGAACAAACTCAGAACCCACCTTCCATTCCTGCTTAGAATCCCTCAGTCATTTACTTAACCATGCAAAATCCTCAGTACGCCTCAGTCTCCTACTGGACTTCAGCCCCTCCTCAAAACCCTAACCCTCAAATGCCACCTCCACCTAAAAATGTCAATCACCATTCCGTTTCACCCCCAAAAAAACAAAAAAATTTCAATCCACAAACATCCCTTCATCACCAAAATCAACACACTAACCCCCAAACATTCCCTCAAAACTAACAAACTACCCAAAATGCCCCAAGTCCCTCCATCGTCCCACCTTTACCCGAAAAAATGACTTTCCAAATTCCTATTCCAAATGATCATAACGTGAACAATTCTGAGATCGACCACTATGAAGAGCAGGAAAGAGAGTGGAGGTCAAAAGAAGAGGTGCGAAGGTGTACATAAAAGAGGAGATTCGGAAGGCGATGAAAGAGTTGCAATGTACTCCTGAGGTCGGCGTTTTAAACTATGAGGATCTATGCATTCATCCAAATTTGTACCTCCTAGAAGGGTTACAGATGCCAAAATTCGAGGCTATTGGAGGAATAGGGAATCCCTTAGCACATCTAAATGCCTAATTTGACCAGCTCGTAGAAGTTGGGAGAGATGAAGTTGTACTGATGTGGATCTTTAGCCGAAGTTTGAGGGGAGAGGCTCTGGAGTGGTTTACATCCTACGAGATAAAGGAGTGGCCTAGCTAGAATTCCGAGCTAAAGACTTCATTGAACGATTCTCTTACAACGTGGAGATTGTCCCTGATCGTGTTTCCTTAGAAAAGATGAAGTATAAATCCAACGAAATCTACAGAGAGCTTTTGTAGAGATGGCGAAAGGAGGTAGCTAGAGTTCGGCCTCCTATGTCTGAGAAGGAAATTGTCGAAGTGCTTGTGCGGGTGCAGGAACCCGAGTATTATGGTAGAATCATGTTTCTCGTTGGAGCAAAGTTTGCCGAGATAGTCAAGGTAAGTGAGACTATCAAAGATGGATTGAAAATCGGGAAGGTTGCCCATGTTGCTGCTTTGCCCAGATCCTCGGGATTGTTAAGAAAGAAAAGAAAAGATGTGTCAGTTGTCTCTTATGAGGGGAAGAAGACCCTGAGAAGATCTTCATCATACCAAGGTCGTTCTCGACCTTCACAGAGTCCGTACCAGGCTTGTTATACACAAGCCAAATATCAAAATAGTCCCCCTCCCAATTACCAAAATACCTTCCCTCCCAGTTACCAAAATACCCCTCCCCCCAGTAATCAAGATGCCCCTCCTCCCACTTACCAAAATAATCTCCTCCTAGTTATCAAACTCCACCCCCATCTACCGAAATTCCCCTCCAGCTTACCAAACCCATGACATCATTACCAAAGCGTCTCTCCCAATTGTGCCAATGTGCAGTCAAATTACCGAGTGCCTCCCCAGTATATCAAGCTTCAACTCCACTTTACCAAAATACCTCCCCCCCTACCAAGGTCCATCACCAAATTACAAAATTACTCCCTATCCTAGATATCGAGCTCTCCGTCCTAATGTCCAGAATTATCGTCAGATGTCTCCTCCTCAGCAAGACAACTATGACCCCCCTCGTCCTAGATTTGAAAAGAAACCGTCTAGATTTTTCACTCCACTCATCGAAAGTCAAGCAAAGTTGTTCGAGCATTTAACTGCGGCTGGATATATCCATCTAGTGAGGCCCAAGCCAGTGGACGCTAGCACCAGATTTTACAGACCTGATAAAAAGTGTGCATATAACTCCAACAACATTGTACATGATATTGAGGATTGTATTAACCTCAAGCACAAAATCCAGGATTTGATCGACAGAAGGTGGTCTCCCTCCAGACGGTCGCACCCAACATCAATAGTAATCCTTTGCCAAATCATGGGGGCGTCACTATCAATATGATAGAGAATGATGACGATTGGTACGTGACAAAGTTGATAGTTCCGATCACCTATGACAAATTGGAAAAGGTTGTAGCCTCGTTGAGCATCAAAGAGAAGAAGGATTTTGTGATCCTGACACTCGAGAACGATGTTGCCTTGGTGCCAGTAGAAACTCCTGCTTGACCAAGTTTTGTGATTGAAACCGCTTCTGTTCAAGTTATGACTAGGTCTAGTAGATGTTATACGCTAGAAGAGTTGGTTCATGGGGGACAAAATAAAGACCAAGCAAAGAGGCCGATAAGTAAGGTCGAAGCTGAAGAATTATGGAAAAAGATGCAGCCGAAGGACTATTCAATTGTGAAGTATTTTGAGAAAACCCCACTCAGATTTCTGTGTAGGCTCTATTGATGAGTTCACAACTACATATGCAAGACCTGATGAAGGCTCTGGATGACATGTATGTGCCTGTGGGCACAAGCAGTGACAATGTAGCGACCATGACCAACCAGGTTATCCGAGGACATTGAATCAACTTCTGTGATGTAGAGTTGCCCTTCGAAGGGAGGATGCCCAACAAAGCCTTGAATGTCACCATTGTATGTCAGGAAAGGGTTATAAATCGTGTATTGGTAGATGATGGATCCGGTCTCAATATTTTCCCACTATCGACTCTGAGGTAACTAAAATTTTACTTTGGGAAGCTTCAACATAACCAAGTCAATGTGAGGCCTTCGATGGGGTGCAAAGAGACACATTGGGAGTCGTGAACTTGATTATTTAGATGGGTCCTGCAGAGTTCAATGTGGAGTTTCAGGTGTTGAACATCAACACTAGCTACAACCTTCTTTTGGGAAGGTCATTCATCCACACGGTTAGGGATATGCCTTCTACCCTTCACCAGCTAATGAAGTTTGTCTGGAAGGATCAAGAATTGGTTAATCACGGTGAAGAAAGCCACTCCAGTAGGTATGCACCGATCATTGATAAAGTCTCTCGAGGCTGCGATGTCTACACGATAGAGCTGGTAAATGCCACCAATGATGATTTGGCTCCACAGCCCCCTATGCCTATACAAGATGATCATTACAGTGATTCTCCAGTATGGATTCAAGCCAGGTTTTGGATTGGGAAGGAATTTCCAAGGAATTGTCGAGCCTATTCAAGTTCCCGCCAAAAAAGCAAGGTTTGGTTTGGGGTACGTCTCCACAGCTGATGAAGTGGAAATGAAGAACAAGAGTGTAATCAAGCATTGGCTAGGCCAATCCCTCATTTGTATCAGTCATTTCTAGTTCGAGAGTATGCCGATCGTGATGGCCTTGGGGAAGGAATCTGGGGCCTTATTGAAGAAATTGATGTTGTCATAGAGGACGAGGTTGAGACATTTGATATCTGTGATGCTGAGACTGGGGAGCAGCTGCAGAACTGGAACTCAACACCAATATTGATTCCCCGAACATTTTGGTACAAAGGACATTGTTTATGCCTGTTTTGAAAATTGATGGTAGTTCGGAAGAGTCCCGAGACCCACCATTTTACAGTTTCTTTAATTGTTGAATTTCAAAATTCCTTCGTAATGTTTAAAAAGTCAACATGGACTTTCGGGATGACCATGGTTTGCATTTACTTTTCAATCTAAATGGAAGCCTTTTTTTTTTTAAAATTGTTTATTTGCTTATTTACTATATTTTACTTTCCTAACTTTGTTTGTTTATGATTTAGTAATATTAATTTAAAACCTGCAAATATCATATCATGTCACGAACCAAATGAACAAAATGATACAAGTGATATGAGGAAGAAAATGAGGTACCAGAATATGTCGCTGAGGAGTTCTGGCAGTTTGAGAGTCAGCATAAGCCAAATTTGGAAGAACTGAGACTGTGAATCTTGGAGACTAGGAGTGTGTCAAAGAGGTCAAAATCAGTGTCCATTTGACGGAAGCTCAAAGAAAGGACCTGATTCATTTGCTTAGAGAATACATTGATGTATTTGTCTTGGTTTACAACGATATTCTAGGGTTGAGTACAAATGTGTGTCCCATAAATTGCCGATTAATCAAAGTTTCAGTCCGGTAAAACTAAAGGCTCGGAAGTTCAACAAGTTGAGTTTGAAGATTAAAGAAGAGATTACCAAACAAATCGAGTCTCAAATCATGGAAGTGATGCAGTAGCTGACCTGCTTGGCCAATATTGTTCTGATTGGCAAGAAAGATGGGAAGATCCAAATTTGTGTCGATTACAAAGACCTCAACAAACCAAGCTCAAAGGATAATTTTCCATTGCCGAACATTCACATTCTAATTGATTATTGTGCTAAGCATGAAATTCAGTCGTTTTTGGATTGTTACACGGGTTATCACCAGATCCTGATGGATGAAGAAGATGTAGAAAAGACAACTTTTATGAATCCTTAGGGTGTGTATCATTACAGGGTGATGCCGTTCGATCTCAAAAATGTTGGTGCTACTTATATAAGGGCTATGACGACTATCTTTCATGAAATGATTAACAAAGAGATTGAAGTATACGTAGATGACTTCATAATCAAGTCCCGCGAGAGTTTGGATCACTTGACTCATTTAAGAAAGTTCTTTGATCATCTGCGTTGGTACAACTTGAAGTTAAATCCCGCCAAATGTGCTTTGGGGTTCTAGCAGGCAAGCTGTTGGGGTTTATAGTCAGTAGAAGGGGCATCGAATTGGACCCTCCAAGATCAAGGCAATTCAACAATTCCCGCCTCCAAGGACAAATAAGGAAGTGATGAGTTTCTTGGGAAGGTTGAACTACATTAGTTGGTTCATAGCTCAATTCAATGTGGTGTGTGAGCCTATTTTCGAGTTATTGAAGAAGGATGGTTTGACAAAGTGGAGCAAAGAATGTCAGACTGCTTTCGGTGCCATCAAGAATTATTTGTCCAATCCGCCAGAGTTGGTGCCTCTGTGATAAGGGAGTACATTATTGCTATATTTGTTTGTCTCAGATAACGCATTTGGGTGTGTGCTTAGTCAACATGACGAGACAGGGAAGAAAGAGCGAAGCATTATTTATTATTTGAGCAAGAAATTCACTCCATACGAGGCTCGTTACACTCTTTTGAAGAGAATGTGTTGTGCTTAGACTTGGATTGCTCAGAAGTTGAGACATTATTTGTCTTCTTATACCACATACCTCATTTCCAGGATGGATCTGTTGAAATATATTTTCTAGAAAGCAATGCCGACCGGAAAGTTGGCTAAATGGAAAATGCTTTTGAGTGAATTTGATATAGTGTATGTGACCCAGAAGGCAATAAAAGCACAAGCCTTGGCTCATCACCTTGTAGAAAATCCCGTCGATGAAGAGTATGAACCGCTCAAGACTTATTTCCCTGATGAAGAGGTATCATTTGTGGGCGAAGATATTTCTGAAGCATACCCTGGTTGGAGAGTATTCTTTGACGGAGCGACAAATCACAAAGGAAGAGGTATTGAAGCGGTTTTAGTGTCCGAATCTGGTCAACACTATCCTATGGCGGCCAAACTTCTATTTAATTGCACGAATAAAATGCAAAATATGAAGTATGTATTCTTGGGTTGAAAATGGCCATTGACATGAATGTCCACGAGTTATTGATTATTGGAGATTCATAATTGTTGATTCATCAGGTTCAAGGAGAATGTGCATTGAAAAATCCAAATATTACATCGTACGTGCAATATATATAGAAGTTGTGCAAGAGATTCCGTAATATTGAGTTCACACGCACTCCGAGAACACAGAATGAGTTAGTCGATGCTCTTTCCACCACCGTTTCAATGATTAAACATCCGGATACTTATTATATTGATCTTGTGGATATAGAGTTGAAAAAACATCCAGTCCATTGTTCACATGTTGAAACAGAACCAGATAGTTTGCCATGGTATTTTGATATCAATAAGTATTTAGAGACCGGGACTTATCCCGAGAATGCAAAGTTCAACTAGAAGAAGTCGATACGCCGCATGACCCTCAATTTCTTTCTAAGTGGGGAAATACTTTATAGGAGGACTTCAGATTTAGGTCTTCTAAGATGTATGGATGCAGCTGAAGCTGCAAAGCTTCTATGACAAGTACATGCTGGAGTCTGCGGTACGCACATGAATGGACTCACTCTATCAAGGAAGATCTTGTGAGCCGGTTATTTCTGGATGACTATGGAGCATGATTGTTGCAAGTTTATGCAAAAATGTCATAAATGACAAGTGCATGGTGATTTGATTCGAGTGCCGCCTCACGAACTCAATGCTTGAGTTCACCTTGACCATTCGTAGCTTGGGGCATGGATATCATTGGTCCGATAGAGCCGTCCGCTTTTAACGGACACAACAGCATTTTGGTTGTCATTGACTACTTCACCAAGTGGGTGGAAGCAGCTTCATACAAGTCGGTGACCAAGAAAGTTGTAGCTGATTTTGTTCGCAATAATCTGATCTGCATGTTTGGAGTACCAGAATCCATCATTACTGATAATGGTGAAAATCTCAACAGGCAGTTGATGAGGGATATATCTGAGAAATTTAAGATTACTCACCAAAATTGAACCGATTATCGTCCTCAAATAAATGAAGTTGTAGAGGCCGCCAATAAGAACATCAAGAAGATTTTGAGAAAAATGATAGACAATCACCGAGGTTGGCACGAGATGTTGCCATATGCTTTGTTAGGATACCGAGCGACTGTCAGAATGTCGATTGGAGATACTTTGTAATTACTAATATATGGAATAGAGGCTGTCATACCTGCTAAAGTTGAGATACCTTCCTTGAGAATCATCCAAGAAGCTGATTAAGTAATGTTGAGTGGGTCCGTAAGCGGATTGATAAGTTAACCTTGATTGATGAAAAGAGAATAGTTTTTGTTTTTCACGGTCAACAATATCGACAGAGAATGATTCGTGCTTTCCACAAGAGAGTTAGAGCCAGAATTTTTGAAATCGGTCAGTTGGTCATTAAGCGCATTTTTCCTCATCAGGATGAGTACAAAAGGAAATTTGCACCGAATTGGCAAGGATCTTACATAATTATATGGAGGTGCTTTGGTCTTGTCGGAGATGGATGGAACCGCGTGGCTGAAACCGATCAACTCAGATGCTATTAAGAGATATTATGTGTGAAGCTTAAGCTTGTATTCCTATCATTTCCTTGTAATTGATTTTGCTTGTATTTTCTTTGTTTAAAACCGTATTCCCTTTGTAATGAACTACGTCTGACCTGGATTTTCAAGAATGAGATACGTAAGCGGCCTATGTTGGCCTCGATCACCCATTTATCCCTTTTTAATGTATCATTTTGTGTTTGAACAACGTTCGACCTAAACTCTCAAGAATAAGATACATAGGAGGCCTATGTCGGCGTCGGTTAGTTTTCTTTGTAAATTTCTTATTGTTGTTAACCTTTGAGGGGGAACTATGTTTGACCTAATTCAACGGGATATGTAGGCACCACAACGTCTCAGTTATATCTCCCGTAAGATTTCTATCTTGCTTTAAAATAGAAACTAGGACAGAATTTTTGAGAGGGACTAAAAATTCTCGAGAAGAAGATTTTCCTCATCTAGTCGAGATTGAAGTTACTTTGAGAAGTTGTAACTGGAATAGAATTTTTGAGAGGATCTCAATAATTCCATGATTTACTCACCGACAATTAAAGATAAGCCAAGACGGTTAACTGGGACCGAAATTTTGAGGATGACCTCAAAATTTCAACATGAACTCATCGTCGGCCTAGAGAAACTTTGAATGCCTTGAGGATGACCTCAAAATAATCAACCTTTAATGTAACAACCCTAAAAATGAATAGGATCAAGACTTAGGTTTTTCAAGAATGCTTTGCGATTAGACCAAGGTCCACACGTATTGATGCGCGTAGAACCAGACCTTAGAACCCTTACTACGACCAAGCCAACTAACTTGGGGAGTTAATTGAGCTTGGAAAGGTTGGAACCAACCATGTGAGGCTCATGAAAACGAAGATTTGATCGAAAGAGTTTTTACCGGACTCAAAAGAAGAAATTTTAAGTTTTGAGGGTCCAAGGGTAAAATGGTCTTTTCCAGGCCAAGGGTAATATTGTAATTACCCTGAGTAATTAATTATTTAATTAATTAAGTTAAAAATAATAATAAAATTCGGGTGGGGCAACCCGAAGTGACCCATTTTCGCAAAATGGGGTCACCCGGGTTCGAACCCCACTAGAAGCAAGATTTAACTTGCTTTTATTTTAATGTGTTAATTTAGTTTTAATAAATAATTAATAATAGCTGATTTAGGAAAAAGAAATCAGATTTTTTATTAATTTTTATTAATTAATAAGTTGACTAATTCATACCACAAAGTCTTACTTATACTAGACTTCTACCTCCCATTTCCCCCACTCTCTTTGCACGATTTCTCTCTCTCTCTTTCACTCTTTTCTTTCTTGGCTGAAAACGTGAGAAAACAATCAGCAAAAGGAAAATAAAGTAAAGGCAAAAGTTCATCAAGAACTTGAAAGATAGAAACACAAAGAGGAAGCAATCCGATAACGTTAAGCAGAACATACTACACTAGTCGGGTGAGGTGTGAGTGTGGGCGTTTGGACTGATTTGTGGAGGAGTTTCTTGGGCAGCATTCAGGACATTTAACAAGAAAACAAGGTATGGGTCTTCTTACTCTTGGTCCCTTTCCCAAGAGACCCTTAGGACTCAGATGATTCTATTTCGAAACTAGGATTGTCCCCCTTTTTATGCTCCCTGTCATTAGCTCCCAACGAATGTAGGTTGGTATGAATGCTGGTAGACTTAGGATTATGTGATATTTGTGATGAATGTTAATGTATTAGATGTACGTTAATTCATGAAAGGACAACTATGTGTGTGTTCGAATTAAGGAAAGAAGAATGTGTATGGCATTTTGAGTCTCAGCCTAGGGGCTTAATTTTGTTAATGTTTTGTTTGTTGTTTTATGTACACTAATTGAAGTAAAATGTGATGTTCATGTGACATGAAGTGTGGCTGAATTGAGGAGTAAGCCTTTTGGTTAAGAAGTTGTGAAAAATTGTGGTAAAGAACGTACCAAACGAACTATGTCTTGTCCTACGAATTTACTAACAAAAGGAGATAAAAATGAGTGAAGAAATTACTTTGAATTTCCAGCATTTTTGTTGATATATGCTGCCAAATTAAGATGGTTAGAATGCCAAAAAAAATAAGGAAAATAGGTGAGGTCATTGAGGGTCGAACCCGAGACCTCACCCCTTTAAAATCCCCAAAGAATTTAAGAAGAAAATTCGTGTGGTGAGGGGGATTCGAACCTGCCTTGGCTGGGAAATATGTGTGAAGAAAAAGAAATTAAGAAATGAGAGGGGTGGGATTTGAACCCACACCCTCTCGGTTAGAAACCAAGGAAAGGAAAAATGATGAAAAAGTTTTGAGAGGCATGGGATTCGAACCCACGACCTCTATGCGGATGAGGGAGATAATATAAAAATAAAATGAGGATGTGGGGATTCGACCCCACAACCTCACAGTCAACTCAAATAGTCAACTTCAAAAAGGAGAATAAAATAAAGAGGTTGTGGGGGTTCGAACCCACAACCTCTCGGCCTAAGCGAATGGAAGGGAAGGGAAATTAAAAAAATAATTTAATATGGCTGAGGGGACTCGACCTCGGGTCCCAAATCCTCATATGAGTCGAGACAAATAAAAGCAATACAAAAATGGGGTTGTGGGGGCTTGAACCCACAACCCATCGGCCAATGCAAGAGAAATTTAAAATCGAAAAGTAAGCCTTCAAAGTGAATATTGTGATTTGACTTAGAATTTAAATGTTATGAATATTAGAATAGAATCGATTAAAAGTGTAAATGATAACCAATTGATTCAAGAATTGGGATTCCTTGCCCAAACTTTCATATTGATACATAAATCATACGTGAACAAAACGTACAAGAATAAATGCCACCTATTTAGATCCAATTCAAGATCTTGGCATAACTACAAGATACATAAGTCTTGTACTACATAATCTTAGGAATGTAAGAATTACTTAATGAACTACGAATGAAGCCTCATGGCTTGTGTGTATAGACTCATAAGTCTAACATACGTTCAAAAGTAAGTGAACCTAAGATGTATGAAATGAAATGATGAACCCTAAAAGGGTTAAGTATGAGTGTAAATACACTAAATGGCCAAGTACATTGGCATATGATAAGATGAACAATGAAATGATGAAATGAACATTCACATAATAAGAGGTGAGTAACTATGAAAAGCAAAGGTGCTAATGATAATGAATGAGGTGACAACATGATATGAGGCAAATGTAAATGATGAGAGCAATCTCAAATGAGCCTAAGTAAATGTTACCAACACGTACTCACCTATGAGAGTGTAAGATAATGAAGAGACAAGTCTCTATGAACACTCAAATAAAAGTATTGATATTAACACACTTAATACTAATGATGAGATGAGAAATCATCTATTGAGCTATGATGTCCTCATACTAGAAGCCAACTTCCATGACGTATGAGATGAATGAAATGGAACTTTATACTGAGCACCGATAGACTAGCTATGAGCGGTGATGCCTTCTTTCGGGAAGGGCGGAGGTTCACGTAACTCTCATGAGACGAGACTGTCCGGCTTGCCGGGTATGGGTCTCCTTATATCTCCTAGTCTTAGAACCTATACTGCCAATATAGGGATCTGGCGGGGTTAAAATCCCATGTACGCTATCATGTTATGGGATCACTTTGGCCGGTGATTCCACCTCTTTTCGGTGTGGGGGAGACACTGGATTTCATGATGCTCATATGATCTATGTCGGTTAAAGTTAAAGTTCCCAATGAATGAATGAGGCCAGCCTCAAATGATTTACATAATGAAATGAATGAATACCAAAGGTGTTAGGATAGGGTAATCAGAAGGTGAGTTAGATTCAAGCAATGACATTAGGTCATTCTTAGTCATTGCACAACGAACCTAATGAAAGTCTTAAACTACATTTAAGGTATAACCGGTGGTTACACTGGACTATGAACGAAATGAAATGAAGTACGTATAAATGAATGAAGCAGACTCTGCGTTTGCTAACGAAGACTCCAAGTTGAGGTCCCATATGTTGAGCCTTCATTTCTGGGATGTCGTAATGTCAAGTCCATGATTCCAAGGTCTCATGGCATATGAATGAATGATATGAACGGAGTTATGTGCTATGTGTAAATGTTATGTGCTGTGTGCAAATGTGAAAAGTATGATTATGTATGTTATTCTCATGGCATAACTTTCCTATTCCAAATTTGGAAAGCTCACTGACTTTCCTAATCCAAATTTGGAAAGATCATTTACTTTCCTAATCCAAATTAGGAAACTTTCCAAATCTCAATTTGGCAAGTCCACTGACTTGACTTCAAAAAATCATGTTGTTAGGAAAGAGCTATTCTTTCTCATGAATGTCCTTGGTGTGTGCTTGCATATACCCATACTTAGTACAAGTGTGTACTAACCCTATACAAACTTTACTATTTTAGGTGCAGGCACAGGTGGACGGTAAAGCTACAGGATCATCGCTGCAGTTATCCGGACGTCCAGCATTCATCCGGTTTTTGGTAGGTCCTCATGCTTTCGAGGATGCTACTGTTTATGTTCTAGCTTAGTTTAGGAGTTGAGCTAGTGGAGCATGTTCCACTAGCGTTTCTTTCTTATTTTATTCATACTATGTATGGGTGCCATTTTGGCAATTATACGGTTATGTTATTGAACTATTCCTTTCATTTGATTATCTCTTAATGTTTAGATGGTTGATGTTGAACGAATTACGAATATATTAGAAATGTTTAGTAAGTAATGTTTAGAAACAAAAAGTTTCAAATTTTCCGCTAAAATTAACCTATGTAAAGTAAGAATGATGTAAGTAGGCTTATCTGCGACCTCTGAGAGGTCAACGACGCCGATCTCGCCTGGGATCTAGAGTCCAGTTGTGACAAAGTTAGTATCAGAGCACTAGGTTAAATTACGAAAATAATTAGTTCACATCAACCACATTGAGTAGTTTCTAAGTCATGGTAGTGAAGTGCACCACTATCCTGGATTAGAGACTGCATGATGCGTAGGAAAGTTTCCCTTCTTCTGATCTTATCGTGCTTTTCTGAATGTCTGAATTCTTGGTGTTACGTGCGTGTCTAACATCAATCCTTTTTGTTTTTCCAGAGAATGAACACTAGGAGAGGATTTGGTCAGAGGAGAGGAGGAGCAGCTGCTAGGGGTAATCAGGATCTAACCCAGGCTCCAGCTGAAGGAGTGGCCATACCAGTTAACCCAGCTGGGTTGACTGATGCTGAGGTGCGGGCATCTTTGGCCCAAATGGCACAGGCTATTACTATGCAGGCGCAGGCTATAACTGCCCAGGTCAACAGACAGGATGTTCAGAGGGAGAACCCACCGGTCCGTAGCATGGCTGACAGACTGAGGGATTTCACGAGGATGAATCCTCCCATTTTCACAGGGGTTAAGACATCGGAGGATCCTCAAGAGTTTGTAGATGAGGTGCATAAGATCCTGGTGGCTATGGGGGCCACTGACATTGAGAAGGGTGAGCTGGCTTCCTATCAGCTCAAGGATGTTGCACAGACTTGGTGCAAGATGTGGCAAGATAGCCGTGTCTTAGGTGGAGTACCAGTCACATGGGAGCTGTTCAAGACAGCATTTCTGGAGAGATTCTTTCCGAGGGAGATGAGGGAGGCCAAGGTTGAGGAATTCATCAACCTCAAACAAGGTTCCATGACAGTCAGGGAGTATTCCCTGAAGTTTGTTAAGTTGTCAAGGTATGTTGTTTTTTTCCTAAGTATTTAATAGCAAGAATAAGAATAATACTGAACCTTGTTGAAATCTCCCAGGTATGCTACTTCCCTGGTTTCTAACAGCAGGGATGAGATGAGCAGGTTCCTCACAGGAATCAATGAAGACCTGGAGGAGGAGTGTCGATCTGCTATGCTCTATGACAATATGGATCTTTCCAGGTTGATGGTACATGTCCAGCAGGTAGAGGACAGCCGCAGAAAAAGAGGTGTTCGTGATGCTAGGAGGCCCAGGCCTCAAGACCAGGCAGGACCCAGTCATGGAGGCCACAGGAATAACTTTGGCGTCCGTGAGCAGCCAAGGTTCAAAAAGGGGCAACAGAGTTCAGGGAATTCTAATCCTCAGAGGAGTGCTACACCTAAAGGAGGCAGACCTGAGCCCAAGAAGGGAAATGGAGGTGAGATGCAGCGTACTAAGAAGAGTTGTGCTAAGTGTGGCCGAGCTCATAGTGGAGAGTGCAGACAGGGCACTAATGCCTGCTTCGGTTGTGGTAAGAGTGGACACATGGTCAGAGACTGTCCACAGAACAGAGGTCAGGCTGGAGGTAATACTCAGCCTAGGCCTAATCCACAGGGTGCAGCAGCAGCCGAGCCTCCTAAGAGGAACAGGTTCTATGCCCTGAAGGGCAGAGAGGAGCAGGAGAAGTCCGCTGATGTGGTCACAGGTATGCTGCAAGTATTCTCAACTTCTGTTTATGCTTTACTTGATCCAGGGTCTACACTTTCCTTTGTAACTCCTCTGCTTGCTCTTACTTTTGAGGTGTTGCCTGAAGTTCTACATGATCCTATAGTGGTTAGTACACCTTTAGGAGAGAATGTAAGAACTGATAGAGTGTACAAAGATTACCCAATAGTTGTGAGTGGTAAAACTATGTGTGCAAACCTGATTGAGTTACCCATGCATGATTTTGATGTTATTCTTGGCATGGATTGGCTTCACAGTTGCTATGCTTGCTTAGACTGTCGTAGTAGGGTGGTGAGATTTCGCTTTCCTAATGAAGAAGAGTTAGTCTGGGAGGGGTACAATTCGAGTCGTCCTAACCCCTTGATTTCTAACCTTAAGGCCAATAAAATGATGTCCAAGGGGTTATTGTGTCATCTTGTGAGTGTTAATAATTTAGATCATGACATTCCTTCCATAGACTCAGTACCTGTAGTGAAGGAGTTCTTAGATGTGTTTCCTGATGATTTGCCTGGAGTCCCTCCCCTTCGAGAGATTGACTTTGGTATCGATTTAGAACCCGATACTAAACCAATCTCAATTCCTCCTTACAGAATGGCTCTAGCTGAACTCAAAGAGTTGAAGCTGCAGTTAAAAGATCTCACTGACAAGGGTTTCATTCAGCCGAGCATATCCCCTTGGGGCGCTCCAGTGTTGTTTGTAAAGAAGAAAGATGGAACCCTTAGAATGTGTATCAATTATCGACAGCTCAACAAAGTCAATATAAAGAATAAGTATCCACTCCCCAGAATAGATGATCTGTTTGACCAACTCCAAGGGTCTAGTTTCTTCTCTAAGATTGATCTTCGTTCAGGGTATCATCAGCTTAGGGTTAGGGATGGAGATATCCCAAAGACAGCCTTTCGTACCCGCTATGGCCACTATGAGTTTTTAGTCATGTCATTTGGTCTCACGAATGCACCTGCTGCATTTATGGACCTCATGAACAGGGTCTTCCGTGAATACCTTGACTCTTTCGTCATAGTATTCATTGATGACATTCTCATCTACTCTAAGACCAAGGAAGAGCATGAACAGTATTTGAGACTAACCTTGCAGGTACTTAGACAGCATCAGTTGTATGCCAAATTCAGCAAATGTGAATTCTGGCTGAGATCAGTGACCTTCCTGGGTCATGTTGTGTCCGATCAGGGCGTGGAGATGGATCCCAGGAAGACCGAGGCTGTGAAGAACTGGCCAAAACCTCTTACTCCTACTGACATCTGTAGCTTTTTGGGATTGGCTGGTCACTATCGCAGGTTTGTGGAGGGTTTTTCTTCCATTGCTGCCCCATTGACAGCTTTGACTAAGAATAAAGCCAAGTTCGAATGGACGGAGACTTGTGAGAAGAGTTTCCAGGAGCTCAAGGATAGACTCACTTCAGCCCCGGTGCTTACCTTGCCAAAGTGTGGTAAGAACTACACTGTTTATTGTGATGCATCTAGGGTTGGTTTGGGTTGTGTTCTTATGCAGGTTGGCAAGGTGATAGCCTATGCATCCAGACAACTCAAGGTTCATGATAAGAATTATCCCACTCATGACCTGGAGTTGGCAGTTGTGGTATTTGCACTGAAGCTGTGGAGGCATTATCTGTATGGAGTGCATGTAGATGTGTTCGCAGACCATAAAAGTCTCCAATACGTGTTCACACAGAGGGAGTTGAATCTACGTCAGCGGAGATGGTTGGAGCTGCTGAAGGATTATGACATGAATGTGCACTATCACCCAGGTAAGGCTAATGTTGTAGCTGATGCTTTGAGCAGGATGAGCATGGGAAGTACAGCTCACATTGAGGATGAGAGGAGGGAGCTGGTAAAAGATGTACACAGACTGTCCAGACTGGGTGTGCGTTTGGTTGACTCCACTAGTGGGGATGTTTCAGTTCATCCTAGTTCTGAATCATCCTTGGTAGTTGAAGTCAAGCAGGGTCAGCATCTAGATCCCGTGTTGATGGAGTTGAAGGACTCAGTGCTGCTGAAGATGAATGAGTCTTTCGCTTCGGGAGGTGATGGCATACTTAGATATCAGGACAGGCTGTGTGTGCCAGATGTGGGTGATTTGCGGACCAGGATTGTTGCAGAGGCCCATGGTTCCAGATATTCTATACATCCAGGTTCCACCAAGATGTATCATGATCTCAAGCAGATTTATTGGTGGGATGGCATGAAGAAGGACATTGCAGAATATGTGGCCAAGTGTCCTAATTGTCAGCAGGTTAAGGCAGAGCATCTTAAGCCTGGTGGTCTGACGCAGATTATTGAGGTTCCGACTTGGAAATAGAAGGCCATTAACATGGACTTCGTGGTTGGGCTTCCGAGGACTAGGAGGCAGCATGACTCTATATGGGTTATTGTGGACAGATTGACTAAGTCTGCCCACTTTATCCCTGT